>CAWUFW010021722.1:0-113292 GCA_963921515.1 Calotriton arnoldi | reverse complement strand
CCCTGCTCTGGCCAGCCCAGCCCCACGTGCCCCGCCCCGCACCGAAGGAGGAAGGAAAACCAAAATGATACTAGCATTAGTTATTATCATTTGGTTTTTCCTTTTAAACTGCTCGCAGAGCAGTTTTCGCGCTACTCCGCCTTAGCGGAGGAGCCACCGCTGACCCTGCCACAGGCTACCTTTTGAAAGAATCAATAGCGAATTAACATTGACTCTGGACTCACCTACAACCAAGGCGACTCCTGCAACCCTCAAGCTATCTGTGTGCAGTGCTGATCACCCCCGTCTGGGTGAAGAAGCACCGTCTGCAGAGACCAAATACCAAAATAAAGCACAATTATTAACCGGAAACAATAATCAAGCACCGTTTCTAGCAGTTAATTCACAAGCAACCACAAAGAGTACAAAAAGAAGAAACACATTGCTAGTTAGGCTACTGAGCAGCGAAGCAACAGGAGATAGTGTGCAAGGTTCTGGGTTTGGTGTTGAGCTCAAACTCTAATGTTGCTTGTTAAAGTTTCTGATGTTTGGGAAACGTGTCTTTAATGTCACATCTTTGTGCTGTCACCTTTGTTGAAAAAGTGAAGCAAGTTGCGCATATACTATCCTCTCGTCATGATTTTCAACTCTCTCTGAAAATGTGTCTCTTCTAGTGCACATCAAAAACAAACTATTTCATTCGCATAATGCCTACTAGAAAACGGTACATATTTTAGAAAAGAAAGCAAGCACAACTTTAATTCTCCAATTCAAAATACCCGTGAAAACTAGATAGTTGTCTTTAAAATTATACCTGTCCTGGGTGGGAGGGTGGTGAAAAGGGACAAGCTCGCAACACTGATTTCAGGAAAAAAGTGTTATGAATATTTCACGTTTCTAACACATATTTAAATTAAACCTAAGACGACATTACTTACTATTTCTCTCCTTAAAATGTGACACCATCCGGTCACAGTAAACTCTCAAATAATACTCTGTCTTCCATCTGCAAGAGCTCTTTTTCACTCTATGCGTGCACGCGCTTTATCCTTTTAGCTATTAAATATTTTTTTCATGTATGTTCCATACGACCTAAGGCTATTTCTCAGGCCGAACCCTCCCAGTGGTGATTTTATAATGCCACTGTCTATGCGTCGCGGACTACCCTGCCTGCTCAACTTCTGAGCGATACCAAAGGGGATGATGGACGGAGCGCTTGAGCTAATCAAACACTCACCCCCAGTCAACTGATCTGGGTTTAATCCATCATCATTCTTTAGCTCACTCCACCACCCCAGTTCAGACATGGCCATATGCAAATCAGTCTGACCCTGTGCCTCATGGGAACAGTCCAGCCCGAACTGCCAAGCCATGTCTTCCCTGGACCGGAAACAAGCATCCTGGGACCGGTTTCTGGCTATTCAGCCGTCATCAGCCAGGCTAGCTTGAATCCAGTGGCAAAGTGAGCAAGGGGCCCACTCTGGGCATACCCTGCCAACTTAGGGCGAACAAAGCGATACCAAAGGGGATGATGGACTTGGCTTTGCAGTTCGGGCTGGACTGTTCCCATGAGGCACTGGGTCAGACTGATTTGCATATGGCCATGTCTGAACTGGGGTGGTGGAGTGAGCTAAAGAATGATGATGGATTAAACCCAGATCAGTTGACTGGGGGTGAGTGTTTGATTTGCTCAAGCGCTCCGTCCATCATCCCCTTTGGTATCGCTTTGTTCGCCCTAAGTTGGCAGGGTATGCCCAGACGTGGGTCCCTTGCTCCCTTTGCCACTGGATTCAAGCTAGCCTGGCTGATGACGGCTGAATAGCCAGAAACCGGTCCCAGGATGCTTGTTTCCGGTCCAGCGAAGACATGGCTTGGCAGTTTGGGCTGGACTGTTCCCATGAGGCACAGGGTCAGACTGATTTGCATATGGCCATGTCTGAACTGGGGTGGTGGAGTGAGCTAAAGAATGATGATGGATTAAACCCAGATCAGTTGACTGGGGGTGAGTGTTTGATTTGCTCAAGCGCTCCGTCCATCATCCCCTTTGGTATCGCTTTGTTCGCCCTAAGTTGGCAGGGTATGCCCAGACGTGGGTCCCTTGCTCACTTTGCCACTGGACTCAAGCTAGCCTGGCTGATGACGGCTGAATAGCCAGAAACCGGTCCCAGGATGCTTGTTTCCGGTCCAGGGAAGACATGGCTTGGCAGTTCGGGCTGGACTGTTCCCATGAGGCACAGGGTCAGACTGATTTGCATATGGCCATGTCTGAACTGGGGTGGTGGAGTGAGCTAAAGAATGATGATGGATTAAACCCAGATCAGTTGACTGGGAGTGAGTGTTTGATTTGCTCAAGCGCTCCGTCCATCATCCCCTTTGGTATCGCTTTGCTCAACTTCTGAGCCGCCTTGCAAGCCTCCTTGAAGCTGTGGCGCTGCTCTCTTCCTCTCACGTCCCTGTAGTGTCTTGGGCCGGAGGCCCACATGCTTGGTAAAGGACTACACTGACACGTTAGTACTGTACTGGAACTGGCCCAGGGCACGTGCGCCCTGCCCCTTTTATTAGCAGGGTCACCTGACTGGTGACGCCTGTGATGGGTGGGTGTAAAGTGTGGTTGCAGCACAAGGCTGAACACTAGAACGTGTCCAGCAGGACACTACAGTCCCCATCCTCGATTTACCCACGCCTAACACCTTCCCTGTCCTCGTGCTCTTCTTAATGGCGCAGAAGTAAAAAAAACAGGGCACCGATAGCTCGCGCTGCCGCATCTGATTGGTCCTCTATAGACAAACCTGCCCAATCCGAATCAGCCCTGGCCTCCCGGCTACAGTTCTAGGTGTTCAGTTGATTGTCATACCCTGTGTGGCATGCCACGAATTTTCGTGAGGTACCTGTGGATGCAAATCAGAATAGACCCCAGTTTCACTGTGGTGCTCGATGCCTGTTGGTGATCGCGTTACCTCAACTTTGGTACTGGTAATATCTGGTCACATGCGCTGAGCAGATCGCGAGCCTCGGTCCAAGATCTGTTGACGCCCAAATGAGGGTGTGGAATCTGTTTTTCTTAAACTATAGTGTTTAACACAGTGGTAAAACGTTAGGGAAAGTGACTACCATACATGTGCAGATGACAAGTGAATGCTTCAGGTTCATGCTGTAACTCTACTGACGCTGTGAATCGATGTGAATCTATGACGCAGGCCTGCAATTTCACAAACTGTAAGAAAATATATCCCAGCATAAATAGAACGTATTTTTTTAATCTCTGTGCCAAAACATAAACGCTGTGTACTGACAAAGAGTAAGTGGGAGATAGGGGTCCCAAGCCAAGCAGCAGGGGTCGCAACAGGGGGCAAGCAGGGGGCTTGCTAATATGCGTTATAGAATTCCAATAGAAGCCCAGGTTAGATGTGCAGGACATCTAACCTGGGCTTCTATTGGAATTCTATAACGCATATTATCAAGCCCATTATCGCCGCTTTAGCGGCAGTTTCCTGCCGCTAAAACGGCGATAATTTTATCGCCAGTCTTGCTAATATGCCCCGACGGGTCCATACCCAGCTTGAACTCTGGGGCAAACTCCCAACCCAATGATGGGTCGAATTGCCATATTCAAATGATTGCCCTACCCTAATGGCTATGTCTCCTTCAAAATTACCCATACGCTCTCCCCGGAGATTTCTCCCCCTCACTGCAAGCCACGATCACCAACTACGTATGGACTCGGAAACCATCCAGAGTAGCCTTCAACAAATGTATCCAGTATCCATTTGACGAAGGCCTAGGTTTGGTGGACATTAGGCGTTACTATCAGACAGCGAAGTTATTCCCCATAAATGACTGGTTTTACACAGATACAGCAGACTCTGCCATCCAACTGGAATTGACTTTCGCTGGTATACCGACAATGTTGTCACAACTATATCATTACAAAGTGTCCAGGGACCTCCCCGAGGTAACCCGGAACATGTGAAAGAGCTGGCATTGCGCGCTTATAGACATCAAATGGCACAGGAACCTTACAAGCAAAACGCTTCTCTTCTCTTGTACAGAACATAGTTGCCTGAGGTCCCCTAACTGAGCGGATTCTCTTGATGGGGCGCCATTGCGATATCCAAAATAGGCGTTTTGTGGAGTCGTCCCATATCAAGCCATCTGACAGGCTACAGAAACTGTTTACACTTCATAACACACAGTTTTTTCGGTATCTCCAAGTTAGACATTTAATGGGAAAAGGGGCTGAACGCCTAAGCGAAGTCCCAGATATTAATCCATTAAAATCCAAACTGGCCATGGAACGGCAGGAAAAGAAGGCTATCTCCTCTGTGTACAGTGCGCTAATAGTGAACATGCCAGGCCCAATGCAGACACATAGAGAGAAGTGGGAGAGAGACCTAGGCACACTGTAGGAGGAAGATTGAGTTGAGGCTAAAATGGCGACCAGGAAGCTGGTGATACCAACATGGCTTTGCGTCATCCAGTTTAACTACTTCCACAGGATTTGGTTCACACCGGCATGTCTCTACAAATGGGCAGGATCACTATGCCAGCCTGTATTAGATGCGGGAGAGACGAAGGCACCTTAATTGACATGATATGGGAGTGCCCTGTGATTGCCAGATACTGGACTAGGATACATACTAAGCCTGACATGGAGATGGGAATACATATTGAAGCTACTCCTCAGATGGCACTGTTGGGAATCATCTCGGGCTGAGATAGCAACTGGGCAGGTAAGAAACTGGTTGCAACTGGCTTGATGGTGGCAAAAAGGGAGATTGCCCGGCACTGGCGATCAGCAGTTGCACGGCAATGACTGAATGGACTAGTGCAATGGACTTTTGTGCAGCAGCAGAGGAGAGGGTGTACTTGGGACGTGGATGTCCAACAAAATATATAAAGATCTGGTCTCCATGATGGAACATGATGCAATCCCGGAACAGGCTCAAAGGAGTGGGAATTCGGGATGGGGCGCTAGGAGGGATGGGCTGGAGGACTCTATATGAATAAAAAATGGTCTACGAGAACATAAAGGGTATGTTTTGGGAAAAGAGCTGCAATATTTGTGTTCTCCATACTGTTCCCTATGCTTTTGTTGTCACAGAAAATCCAATAAAAAGAGTAATTAAAAAAAAGCATGCATAATCTCACTGTTTTTAGAGAAAGCTCTTAAGGTCCTGGCTCAACAGCTTCCCCCCGGATCTACACCCCATCCTATGGGTGTCAAGCTGCTTCACTACAAGAACTGGGATGAGATACTGAGTGATGCCAGGTGGGCTACCTCGCTGGAAATTGATAGCAACCACATAATGCTCTTCCCTGATTACACTACTGTGGTTCCGGCACCAATGTGCCTCCTTCATTGTAGTTAAGCGTAAACTGAAAGAGATGGGCCTGCAATATTCTCTGCTGTTCCACGCAAAAATCAAGATTGTTGTCTATCAAAATTTCCATTTCTTTGATACCTCTTCCGATGCTTGGGACTGGGTGGAATGGCAGTTGACTGCAGACTAACCAGAAGTGGCAGGCGGTTGGGAACGACCAGTGTACAGGCGCAATCGGAAACGCTCTTGGCATAGGTCTGCTCCTGTTGCACACCCCATCAGAAGATCTGGTCTAGGAGGACATGTGTTCATCAATCGAGATTGCAATCTCTTTCTGCCAGCATCGTTCAACTAGGGAAACTGATCGAAGGTACTCCTCGAGTGAAGCTGTTCCACCTCTCCCAATTGTCTTAAATCGAGCTCAAAGCTCCTCCAGAAGTGACTCCCCAAATGGCAGGTCAGTTGAAATAGTTCTAGCTAACATTTGTGGCGCCGGTCTTTGATTTAATTTTATACTACTGTTGATCAATTATTACATGCTCTTATCCTGTTAAATTCTCTTACATAGAGTTTAACGCAACAAAGCTTTGTGTAGCTTTCCGTTCCACATTAAAACTAGCAAACTCCCAAAAAGATGGTTCATTGCAAAAGTTCTAAGACTTGACAGGAAGCAGTTTGCTCCCTGCGCCAGATGTTGTCAGGATTTACAATTACATGGTGGGCTGAAGCAGGATTTGCTCTTGACCCTATTGGAGGACGGGCATCAGGGGAACCGCTCTAAGCTATTGATCGCTCACACTCTTACATAATGCTAAGAATAGCAACACATTAAAATCAGCAGCAGATTTTAATATTATTACATGGAACGTCAGAGGCATGCGCACTGCCAGCAAGCACTGCACTATATTCTCTTACCTTAGGCACAGCTGTGTACACATTGCACTACCCCAAGAGTTGCATTTAATGGAGTCAGAAGATGTGCGACTCCAAGGGTGCTGGAGAGGAGAGGTCTTCTCCACGAATTTCTCAGCTTTAGCTCAAGCGGCGCTAACCTGGATTAAGGCTGAGATTCCTTTTCAGCCACGCTCTACCATTTTAGATAAGGAGAGCAGACATGTCCTAGTGCAGGGTGCCTTGATGGTGTCTAACTAGTGCTAGGCTACATATATAATGATGATCAGGCCTCCTTCCTAAGCACGCTGTCTGGTCATCTTGCGCAGTGGGCAAGCATCCCTGGATACTGGGTGGGGATTTCAATTGTGACTTAGATGTGATCTTTACGGGTCATATCCCCCATTACCACAGGCGCAAATGGCCCTCAATGCTAAACACTTCACGCATTGCTACAACCTTGGAACCTTACGGATGTTTGGTGCCATCACAATGCTTACGCTAGGGCTTGTTTTTTTTTACGTACCCCGCACGATGATCTTCACGTCAGGCTTGACCACATACTCTGCTCCTCTTCCATATGCTTTTTATTCTCCTACATTCACTACATGAATTGCTCTATCTCTGACCACAACCCTCTTCAGACTGGGTTTGTCTGGGGGCAAGCACACCCTCTAATTCCAACTTGGCACATGCAGCCTTGCTCATTGGAGAAATCAAATTTTTGAGCCACTCTGCTTAATCATAATACAGCCTCCTCCAGCACTATAGAATGGGAAGCATTTAAGGTCACAATTTGGGGTCATTGCATTAATGTCGTAGTTGGTGCAAGGAAAATGTTAGAGGCAGAGCTACATACCATAGAAAATGTGTTCCTCTACCTTGAAAACGAGGCATTGCAAGTCATAAACACGCTCCCTTGCAGCAGCCCGCACTAAACACGCAGCTCTATCAGTGTCTCTGGTGTGTCAATTATGCTGCTCGTGCAGCAAAAACTCATGACGACTGAGCTCAACCAGGAGCATTACTGGCATGGCTTATCAGACAGGAACATGCACATAGCCCCACCACTTCCATCTGTCTTGCACCCAATATTTTACTGTTTACAATTTGCCAAATTCATGCTGGCTTTTTCCAACACACATACAGCCCTCCTGAATTGGTCCTCAGATGACCTCGCTGAACGCTTTGATGATATTCCATTGACACAGATTTCCCCAGAACAATGCCAGGATCTAGATGCCCTCACCATTACCTCAACTGAAATCAGTGAAGCTGTATGATCACTAGTACGGGTAAAACCCCAGGATCTGATGGGTTACCTTTGGAATTTTATAGAGCATATCCCAATCTACTGATTCCACAATTGGAAAAACTTTACGAGGCACCACCGTACAAGACAGCCTACTACCCATTCTTAGGGAGGCCCTTCTCGTTTCCATCCTAAAGCCAGGTAAGGATGCTGTAGGCGCTCTTCTTACAGGCCCTTAGCAATTCTAAACACGGTCTATAAAATTCTGACTAAAATTCTAGTGGACAATAATATGCTGCCTTTACTACCGCACCTGTTCCACTCAGACAAGAACAGGTTTGTGTGAGGTGGAGCCAGTGATTAATTTGATCCGGTAGTTTCTGGTGCTCAGCACTGGCACTTTATTGTCAACACCGGCTGTTATTACAGCCTGCTACATGGTGGCGCTGTTTAATAATTAAATATACAATAAAATCACTAATACCGGCCACCCAAAGCTATAGGAATAACTTGGGCAGCATGTGTAAGTCATTTTCAATGTATATTTAAAGTCTGATTTGTTACACTTGTATGAGTGTGATGGTTAGTTATGATAGTGCTGTCATTGGGAGCGCTAGTGGGGGCAATGGGTGGTGTAAGCTGCAGTGGCTTTCTGACAAGGGCCCTGGCACTTATGTTTTTTACAAATTAAGTACTGGGTGGAACACATCAATGAATATCCGCAGACTGTTCAGGATTATGAAGTTAGCTCCCTAGATCCTACCCCCGGGCTTGTGTGGTCCTAAATGTGGAAAAAGCATTTGACTTTATAGATTAGAACTACCTTTTTGAGGTGTTGAAAAGATTCGGACTTGGCTGTCTCATACTGAGGAAGATTAAACTGCTTTATACAAACCCTATTGCGTGAATTATAGCTGGGCGCCAATTCTCAAGCCCTATTGCTGTCCTCCGAGGAACCAGGCAGGGTTGTCTCCTCTCAACCTTACGCTTATGATTAAGCATACAGCTACTTGTCTGCGTCATGGAGAAAATACCATGGGTGTTCCCATAGGTGGCAGAACACATGCTGATCCCTCTGGGCCACTGATATGCTGCTGTATTTAAAAGATGTGACCACAGAACACTCATACATAGTGCATGTCCATTACACTTTTGATAAGGTCGCTGGCTTGAAGGATAATCGGCAAAAGTCCTGTTTGTTCCCATTTGTACCTAGCCCACCTGGAGATTGAGCTAGACCTTGGTGGGGGCAGTTAATATGACAGCTTGTAACGTTCGATATCTTGGAGTACGAATCTATCATGACAATCATGACATACTGGATGGCAACATAACCAGAGCTGTGTCAGTGCTCTGAAGCCAGGTCGCTTTCTGGAGAACTCTTCCGTTGTTGGTAAAGTGGTCTTGCCAAGCCTCCACACCACGGGTAATGGCAGATGCCTAATCAGTTGGTTAACCAAAGTATTTGTTGGGCATACTCAGATTTCCCTGGTTCGCCTGTGGGACAAATTGGAAACAGAATTAGGGAGGGCATTCAATGATAATAAATGTGAAATAATACTGGCTTCCCCATCTATTGTTTCGAGAAATGCCAGATTTAAGTTATACAAATCAATATTGTGCACAGGTCATACATTACACCAAGGAAAATAAAATAAAACCCCAGACACAAGCTCTTGTTGCTCCCACTCCCAGCTGCCTAGCGCTGACATGCTACATATTTTGTGGTCCTGCCCCTCTCTTTTCACATCTCAGCCAAGTTACCAAGTGTAGCGTCTTCCCAGCCTGGGTACCCTCCAATGATCATGCCACACATGAAGCTTAGTATTATTCATCTTTATTCTGCTGTGTGCAACTGCAAACTCAATATTCTAAAATAAACTTTCATGGCATTGCACTCTGACACGTATGTCACAGCTCTATGCAGTGCGTTAGGAGCCAAAAGGGTTCCGTTATAAAATATCGCAAGACACTACATCTCCCCCACTGTTATATAAAAATGTACAATTTGTTCACACACAACCACATTTCTTCAATCAGCCTTCTTGGCACTTTAATTATTCGGCCTGATCTGGTTACTGGAAGCTGGGAGCTGTCATCTTCACTGTCAAAGATCTTTAAAGATGGTGAAGAAGTAACAGCAGTCATTGGGTTCTCAGGTTCAGTCTTTCTTTCACCATCTTGATCAGAAGACCGGTGAATCAAATGCAGCAAGTGAGAAGAGTCTCTGGTAACAGAATTCCCAGGGCGCTGGTGGCATATGTCTCTTGGTGGACACAACGAGGAAAGGTACAGCATCATATGGTGCATCAGATTTTCTACTTCACAGTACGCAGGCAATCCCTAGATTTCCTGTTTTAAACTCAATGTTGTTTGCATGTTGCCTCTTGTCAGCATAAGCTTTCATCTATTCTGTATGAAACAAGTCCTTCATTCAAGTTGCATTATTATTTCCTTCTCTTTTGTTAGTCAATTGAGGTAACTTTGTTGTCATTGCACTCCTGAACATCAAAGTCGCAGGACTTTCACCCGTGGTCGAGTGAGGTGCTGAACGATAGGCTCGTAGGGTGGAGTTCAACACGGTTTGCAAATTGAACCTCTCAAGAGTTGCACACAGTACTGATTCCTTTAGTTGGCTCAAAAAACGCTCAATGAGTCCGTTGGCCTGCGGCCACAAAGGTGTACTCTTCTGATGCTTTACGTTCAGATGCTCCAGAAATGCCTTGAATTCTTGGCTGATGGGCTATTATCGGACTTCAAAATGGATGGAACGCCCTGTGTTATAAAAATGCTGTCAAGTCTCTCAATGACTCACTCATGATTTGTGGATGAGAGATGCTCTATTAATGAAAATCGAGCGTACTCATCTACAATTACCATCAGATGATGTCCATTGTCGAGTGGACCAAATAAATCAATGGCTATTCTCTTCCATGTATGCTTGGGGAGTTCCGACATGGTAAGAGTATGTTGAGTAATGTTCCTAGAAAGGCAGTTACATAGGTGGCAAGCCTTGAGTTACTTTTCAACCCTCTCATCTAAATATAGAAACCAAACTCGATCCTGGATAGCTCTCTTGGTGGCAACAATACCACAATGTCCTTTGTCAGCCACTTCAATTATTTTCTATCATAAAGTCTCCGGTATTAGGATTCTCGACTCTCGCAGTATAACTCTTTCCTGAGTTATAGACATTTCATATTTTACGTTTTTGTACTTTTGGCATTCACCATCACTGGTAAGAGGTTGAGCGTGTTGGTTCCACGAATGATGTGTAACTATATCTTTCAACTACTGCATGTCACTGTCATGGCTCGTGGAAGTGATGATCTGGGCTAACGATATGGCAGCTGGCGTATTTGACTTTAGAATTAAATTAATGTAGGCTTTAGCCGTCTTGGATGGAGTACCTTGACCTTGTATAGGCACTCTGGAAAAGTAGTCAGAGGTCCCCTAACTGAGCCGATTCTCAGGATGGGGCGCCATTGCGATATCCAAAATAGGCGTTTTGTGGAGTCATCCCATATCAAGCCATTTGACAGGCTACAGAAAAACTTTACACTCATAATACACAGTTTTTTGGGTATCTCCAAGTCAGACATTTAATGGGAAAAGAGGCTGAACGCCTATGCGAAGTCCCAGATATTAATCCATTAAAATCCAAACTGACCATGGAATGGTAGGAAAAGAAAGCCATCTCCTCTGTGTACAGGGCACTAATAGTGAACATGCCAGACCCAATGCAGACACCTAGAGAGAAGTGGGAGAGGGGCCTAGGCATGCTGTAGGAGGAAGATTGAGTTGAGGCGAAAATTGCAACCAGGAAGCTGGTGATACCAACAAGGCTTTGCCTCATCCAGTTTAACTACTTCCACAGGATTTGGTTCACACCAGCATGTCTCTACAAATTGGCAGGATCACTAAGCCAGCCTGTATTAGATGCGGGAGAGACGAAGGCACCTTAATTGACATGATATGGGAGTGCCCTGTGATTGCCAGATACTGGACTAGGATACATACTAAGCCTGACATGGAGATGGGAATACATATTGAAGCTACTCCTCAGATGGCACTGTTGGGAATCATCTCGGGCTGAGATAGCAACTGGGCAGGTAAGAAACTGGTTGCAACTGGCTTGATGGTGGCAAAAAGGGAGATTGCCCGGCACTGGCGATCAGCAGTTGCACGACAATGACTGAATGGACTAGTGCAATGGACTTTTGTGCAGCAGCAGAGGAGAGGGTGTACTTGGGACTTGGATGTCCAACAAAATATATAAAGATCTGGTCTCCATGGTGGAACATGATGCAATCCCGGAACAGACTCAAAGGAGTGGGAATTCGGGATGGGGCGCAAGGAGGGATGGGCTGGAGGACTCTATATGAATAAAAAATGGTCTACGAGAACATAAAGGGTATGTTTTGGGAAAAGAGCTGCAATATTTGTGTTCTCCATACTGTTCCCTATGCTTTTGTTGTCACAGAAAATCCAATAAAAAGAGTAGTTAAAACAAAAAAAGCATGCATAATCTCACTGTTTTTAGAGAGAGCTTTTAAGGTCCTGGCTCGACAGCTTCCCCCGGATCTACACCCCACCCTATGGTTGTCAAGCTGCTTTACTACAAGAACTGGGATGAGATACTGTGTGATGCCAGGTGGGCTAACTGATTGATCCAACTGATGATAATCTTTATTTAAATCAAGGCGAGAGAAAACCTTAGCACCATTTAGTTGTATCATCCTGTCAGCAATATGTGGACCTGGATGTTGTTCCCGTTCAATTGCCTTGTTTGCTTGGCGTATATCAACGGATATGCCTACAGCCCCTTCAGTGTCCTTTTTGGGCACTACCACTATGAGAGAAACGTCAGACCAGTTGAACGCTTAATAATGTCATGCTTAAGTAATGATTCAAGTTCTTTTTCAACAGCTTCTTGTAAATGAAAAGCAACTTGTCTATGTCTCTGAGCAACAGGACAGACATTGTCATTAATGTGTAACTTTACTTTCATAGTCTTTAGTTTCCCAAACCATAAAACAGTAAAGGAAATTGACACATGGTGAGCATTTAGGTTGCCCTGGAACCAACTGCCCAATCACCTTCGTTTCATCCAGTCAGAAACCCTATTCAGGAAGACTCTGAAAACTTGGATCTTTACGGCCCCTGACGCCCTATGTAGAGCACTCATTTAACTCCTTTCCAGTCTTAGCCACCCTGACTGTCAGTGAACCTGCCTAGCGCCATGATGCTCCTTCGGAGTGAAAGCTGAGCTTTACAAATGCGTTATAACATAACATAACATTCACAGAAATCAGTCCCATGTCAGCAGCAGTTCTGAAACTGAGCAGACAGGCACTTGCTGCTGAACCTTGAAGTACATGAATGGGTGCTTGCGCCTTCATTTTCTTGTGTTTCAATGTCGCTACAAATGAACCTTGGCTTTTGATGGATGTCGAGGCAGCCCATGTATACACTTTGGTTTTCAATGGCGTAAGTCGAGGCAATGGAGAAAATTCATGGTATTTCTCTTCAGGCATTATGTTTATCAATGCGCCACTGTCGATAATAAAAGGTATTGAGCAGTCATTTATTTTTAATGTCATTTTTGGACAATGTTTGTACGACTTTGGTGCTTTGGCATGTCGACTTTTCTTTGACTGACATTTTTCCTGTCATGCAGCCAGTCCGACATGCGCATGTTTCTCTGAAGTAAACATTGACATGGCACAACTGTCTTCCTCACTTTCACTGGGCACTGAGGCGGTCAAACTGTTTGACGATGATTAGATGAGAGTCGAATTCATTCAGCGTCAATTTGCCTCAATTGATGCAATTGATGTCGCCTCAGGCCATGTGGGGGTGTGTCGAATGTTGCCTCTGGAATGTTCTGGCGGCGATTTTGTCCTCACGCCGTGACGCACTTGCTTTTTCCTTCACTTTACACACTGCCACAAAATGGTTCTCTTTTCCACAGCCTTTACATATTTGTCCAATGGCAGAACATTTACCTTCATGTGGAAAATCTACATCTAAAACGTAACTTCTTTTTACTTGTAGACAGCACTTTGTGTCCTTAAGTCTTTTGCTTTGGCTTACTTTTTATGCTCATGACTGATTCCCTTTGGGCGCCACCGGCCCCCATGTCAGTGGCTTGTCTTTCAGCATGCTCCTCAACTCTGGCAGCCATCAACATTTGCTCCAGACTAAGAGTTTCTCTCAGCATTCGTCGTCGCAATGAATCTGACAAGCATTAATCGATAACTCTAAGTCGTATCGCTTCCTCATCATGAAATTAATTGAACTTTCAGTGTTTGATGAATGTATCAAGCCTGTTCCTAAATTGATCAATGGTTTCACCAGCTTTTTGTCATTCTTGACTGAAAATGTATCTCTCATAATCAAAGTTTGGTACTGGATTGAACTTTAGATACAGCATTACTTTAATCTGACAATATGTAATTTCTTCATCAGTTCGCAGCATTTTCTTTATAACTTCTTTCACACCATCACCAGCAAGATTTTTGAGATACTTGATAACCTTTTGTTATCAGTCTCTTCAAGTGCATAAATGAAATCATCAAATGTCTCTATCCGCGCAGACCATCTATCGCCAATATTTTGAATTTTGGCTGTATCGAAAGGTGGTGGTGGTTTCAAAAAGGCGGCAGCATGGTAACTAATTATGGAAGTGGCTGACCTTGAGGGTGGAGCTCTGCTCCTGTCGGGTGTTCATTTGAGCCTGTGCCATTTGTTCTGTTTCTGAGGCCTTGTGATGGACCAGCCTCAGAGTCGTCATGTACAATCGGGGAAGCAATGACTTTCTCCCCGGTCTCCATCAGAGCCCTTCACTCACTGGAGACCTTTGGAGTTGTTCTGAGCCATCTCCTGGCAGCTTTGGTGGTGGTCCACTTCAGGTATTGGACAGCTAAGTAAGCACAACCCACATGCTTCTTCTTGGGTCTCCTCGCCCGGTACTGAGATCATAAAGCTCTGGTAAGTGCAATGATAATATACTTCTTTCTTACTTATTCTGTCAGCCCACACTTCTTCCTGTATCAGTACATAACCACATTTTGCAGTATCGCTCCGTATAATGTATAACTTTATCTTGTGTGGCAGTGCGGTACCTTTATGTATGGCTTGACCAGCAGGTTCTCGACCATCAACATGCAAATTTTTTGCAATGCTTCCATTGTCTTCATTTGCTTTACAGCGGCTAGTGTTGCGCTTTGACTCCAAGTGCATGAAACATCGAATCGGATCTTCAACAGTGACACACGTGGCACGCACAAGCAGTTTGCTCCAACAACGGAAGACTCTCTGGGAGAGCACGGTCGTTCTTTGGGTTACTTATCCCCTATCTCGTTGCCATTTGTAGCATCTTCCCAGCCTGGGCACCCTCCAATGACTATGCCACACACTGAGCTTAGTATTACACGTCTTTATTCTGCGGCATGTAACTGCGAACTCAACATTCTGAAACAAGAATTTCACATCCGAACATGCTTGATAACACCGCAAGTTACTATGATTTTATATGTGAATTATCATTTACAGAGTTTCCTTACAGACACTCAGATATAACTGTACTTTACTATACTGACAGCTTCTTCTCTCCTATAAGATACTTCTGTACACTCTGCAGGAATTGGCTAATTGAACAAATTGGGAATTAGCAACTGTTAAGGTTAGTAATTCTAAATGTACATACAGCTGGTAGTATCCTCATAATTTCGAACTGTCTGATATCCGAAAGGCTGTGGTAAAATTCAGATGTAAATGTAATTTTGTAACAACAAACTTAATCATAAGATGTTAAGAAAATAGCAGACTTGGGTATGCATGGCCAAATGGGATACTATGCACAGAAAAAACATACCTCCAGGTCCATAGGACACGTTGTGACAATATGCAATGTCAAATAATAAATCAATTCTACAGAGAGAAGTATTCCTTAAAATCATGAAAGGCTGCTACCTGATCCTGAAAAGACGGCATGCAATGTACCTGAGATGCTCTGTTAGATGCTGGAGGGGTTAAGAAGGGCTGGGAGTTTCTGAAAAGTGAGATTTGTATAATTCAGTGACAGTGTCACCTTACTGTTCAGACTGTAACAAGCCAATCAATTTTTGCAAAAACAAACAGTGAAACATTCATACCTTTTACCACTCAGGACTCCCATACATTTTTAACATGTTTTACATAATGTGTATTCTAGCATTAACTACCTGCACCCCTACTAAAAAAGGATTTTGGTTTCTTTCTGTGCCTCTGCATGCTCACTTTGAGTAATTTCCGGCATTAATGCTTGGCAATATTGGACTTCTTGTGCCTCACAACATTGCCATGCTTGTCCTACAGAATGCTCGGGTTTCCCCACAAATTTTTAGGAGTAGTCCATTCAGTACAGGATTTTAATCTGTGTTCTGGGAGTTTTAGTTTCGATTTATAATGTGATGAACAGGACTACAAGCCCTAGAGCGCAGAGAAAACAAGCATGACATAAAGCCAATAGATCTGAATAGCAAGGGTGCTTCGATTTTTTTTTATTTTTTCCCAAGCATATGCATGTGCTATATAAGTTGAGTGTTAAAAAGGGGGAGGGGGGGGTAGTGGAAATAGTGGCTAAAAAATAATTGAATGGGGGGATTGGCCAATTATCCCTGGGCCTGAAGTGCACTACATTTTACTTGGAAGTGCACAGGTGATCAGGCAAAATGCAGTCACTCACTATGGCAGTCACTATGAATGTATTTTTATTTATTTTTAAATTTATGTGTTTCATCACTACCATTACTGAATTTTAAAACATCAGCAAATGGCTGATATGTGTCTCTGGGAAAGGTGGCAACCTCAACTACAACCGTGGGAAGGGTGGTTCGGATGGCAACGTTCAGACAGAGAATGTCCTCCCTGGAAAAAATGCCACTGTGTTGAGAGTCCAACACAAATGATTTTTTAATACAGTGTTTATTACTGGCATATTTTAGTTAAGTGGTAATGCCAGGATGAGATATCAAATTTGAAAGTTCTGTCACTAAAATGTACACTTTGGGCCACATATGGTGGTGGTGTGGCACTGTCTGCCCTCCCCATTGAATTGCCAACCTTGATTTAAAGAAGGGCATTGTGGAATTAAATCCTGAAAAGGTACTAAGCAATTCTTACACTCCCACAGAAGTTTCTTTTAAAGGCTTCCTGCACACAATTTCCTGTGAAGCGGTACCGGAAAGTCTTTTATGTGGCCATTATTGTTTTGTTTAATAACGCAAACGTGGCCCAAGGTCATTAGAGAGCTCTATTACAAAATATGACAACATTAGACATTTTGGGGGATATGTACAACAGGGGTGGCGGAGTGAGGCGTTAGCCTTCATGGCTTAACGCCTCCGTCTCTTCAGAAACGCAAGGCTGCACCATATTTACAACAATATGGTGCAGCCTTGCGTTTCCCCCTTCGCTGGCGCTACACTTAGCCGTGTACCGCCAATGCAGGCACCCATGCACCATAGTGCAAGGGTGTCTGCGTGCAGGGGAAAGATTGTTTATGTACAGGAAGGTCTATGTACAGGAAGGTCCTCCTTCCTGTACATAAACAATCTTGAAATGCCATTTTTTCACTTTTATGTGTACTGCTTAATGTAGCACACATGGAAGTCACAAAATGTCATTTTTTTAAAAGATTGTTCATGTGCAGGAAGGGGGACCTTCCTGTACATAAACATTAAAAGGCTTTTTCGTGTGTGCTGCACAAGGCAGCACACATGGAAAAAGCAAAACGAGGAGAAATATAGCATTTCTCCTCGTTTCGCTAACTTAAGACCAGGTTTCCCTGGTCTTAATTTTGACGCTGCCTCCTATTTAAGCTGCCCTTGTAAATAGGGGGCAGCGTCAAAATCAATGGGTGTTGCGGTGGAACGCCCCCGCAACACCCACTGCTCACCCCTTTCACGCTAAGCATTTCTCGCTAAGCATAGCGTGAAAGGGGGCCTTATTTACAAGGCAGCGTGAAGCCACGTTAAGTGTCTTAACGCTGCCTTGTAAATAAGGCGAAGCCCCTATCGCCACGGAAACGTCACAAAAAGTGACGTTCTCGTGACGATAGGGGCTTCTATTTTTAGGCATAGGAAGAGTAAGAAATTTTTGCTCATGATCACGGGATGTCGAGACGAGACCGGGATGCGAACCACTTTCCCCTTGCAGCATCATCTTAAGGATTTTGGGAGCCCTCGGCAAGAAATTTTTTGGGGGCTCCTGCCGAGAACAACTTTGAATGTTATTGCCTGTTTCTGCTAATTCGAGTCCCATGATAATAAAAAATATATTGAATTCTGTGTTAAAGGCTGAGACAGGGAACTTTCCCATGGGCCCATTGGGAAGTAGGGTCCTGGGCAACTGCCCACTTCACCTATGCCTTAAAACATCTCTGTCCCCGAGCTCTGTCAGCTAGCTACTCTAGCTATTCGGTCGCCACACTCAGTTAAAATACAGTTTCAAAAACTATAAATCCCAGCATGCCGTGCAAGGACACGTTCAGGAGTCTGCGTGATTTAGTAGATCCACCCCGTTTACTATGAACTACCATTCCCGGCCTCTATACACAGAACTGCCCCGTGACAACGTCACGTGATTTCTAAATGCTTTTCCCTGCCATACCATCGGACGCAACACTCTGCTGCCTGACGTCTGTTGTTTTTCAGGGGTGAACTGGGTGTGGTATTGAGACACATGCACGTATTTTTATAATTGGGGCTCAGGCGGGTGAAAATGCAATGCTAGAGGCACCAACGTCATGTAATAGTCGAATACTCGTGCTTCCGGGTCAGAAGGGGCTCGGCTTGTGTGGTGCTCGTGACTCTGACGTCAGTAATTGGTTGTCCTTCCAGGATCGGGAGGGCCTGGTTGCCTGGCCCAGGCAGGCTCAGTGGTCGTGACGGTGACGTCAACACCCTGTTGTGCTTCCGGGTCAGGAGGCTCTGGCTCGGTGAAGCTGGTGGTGGTCCTGCTAGGAGAATGGAGGCTGTGCCACGCATGCCCATGATATGGTTGGATCTAAAGGAGGCCGGCGAGTTCAGCTTCAACAGCGCCGTTAAGCAGGTGAGTGGAGGGCAAGAACTGTCAGGGCCAGCTGACAAGCAGGAGACAACAATGGTTGAGGGTCTGTAAGTTGTAGAGGGGAGTGACTGGGTGACTGGTATGTTTAGTGGGTTGACGCGGTGCTTTGGGAGGGTCGGATAGATAATAGCGGAGATTTAGCGAGAGTGACAGGAGTAGGATGTTTGACAGTGACCAGTCTTAGGAGCAGCAAAAGGGACTCTCCATTTTTAAGGGGACAATATTTATTTTATTTAATGCGATTTTATATAGCGCGAACATTATCCGAAGGTGTCAGAGCGCTTTACAGGTGTCAGAGCGCTATATTGAGAAAGAGGAGAGAGTTTCAGGAAGACGGCCTTAGGAGAGAGAGTTAATGTAAGGTTGTCTTAGAAGTGAGGCGTTTTTTGTCGTAGATAGTAAAGTGTTACATGTATGGGAAGAGGCAATATATGAGAGACGTACTGAAATGAGTCTTGTTGGAAAGATGTATGACGAATCTAGATCAAGTTTTACATGAAGTTCTTCAAGATTGACATTAGCCTGGAAGATGTTGACAAGCGAGGCATATGGGACAAATTGTTTGAACCTTTACCTTAAAACGTTTTAATTTGAAAGGATAGACTTTGCAAAGAAGGTTTGAAATTCGAGCTTTGACAATTACTACGGTATGGCTGCAATGCACAGATTGATTAGGCGTGGACTAATCTTCTCGACTGCAGTAATTAGAAGGCCAGGAAATGAGCAAATTCCGGCTTTGCTGACTTTATGAAAATGTATTTGTTTATATTAAATGCTTGTTAAAATATTGTCTCTCATGGCTCGGCCTCACTTTGCCCTTGGCCAGGCATTTAAATGTGGTATGAAGGTCCGCATGCACACCCACCTCCACCGGCGGAGAAATACCAGCAGTGTTGTTGTGCTAATCACAGTTTGTTCCCCTGCGTCTTACTCCCTTGCCTTTCACACTGTCAACTCTTGTACTTTAAAAAAAATATTTACTTCCTCAACAATCATCATTGCAAACTCTATACAATCAATCATCCAAACCGTTGCAGCTAACATCGCTGCTAAACATTAAAATTGCAAGAACATCGTTCCCTTTGTTCTCTCCTACTCTTTCCACCTGCCTTTTATTCCACCCAAGCACACATGCTAAACATTTTTTAAATGGTGATAACTCCTTGCTTTTGCCCCACGTAACCAACTTATCTTAGCAGCTTACCAAAGCCATCTCTCCACTCAGTCTCCCCGACCTGACTTGTCAATTCATTCAATATCCATGTCTCCATACTTCCCAACTTTAGTGGTCATTCGCAAAATTAAGGAGACCTCTACACAATCCTTCACCCTTTCCAAGTACTGCCCATTTTCCCACTTTTTTTTCCTAAAACAATTTAAAAGCTGGTCTAGCAAATTCTCAAACACGTCATTCTAGCTTCTGGAAAATACCTCCACGTCCTTACAGAATTATTTTAAACTACATTTGATGCTTGGTCACGTTTGTCTATCAATAGTATTTTTGTGCCACCCTTTTGTACCTTGAGTACGGTGGTACCATGTTCGATATTGTCAGTCATAGCATTTATCTACACAGTCTTTCCAATCCTAATATAATTGCGGCAACCCCTCAATCCCAGTTTTCCTCCTGCTTCCCCAACAGATACTACTGTTTTCCTGGTACTTGCCGACCACCACCACATAAATCTTCTACTATGGAGAATGAAGCATGATTTCATTATCCATGCTCTTTTGCTCTCTCTCACTACATTACTGCTTTAGCTAAAGCCATCCCCTGATTTTGATTCTCCTAATTCTTATTTGCAAATGACACCCAAACCTTTATTTCTTTCTCCACCTCACTAATTCTCTGTAAGCATGCATAACGGACTATAGGGCCACTGACATTGCTTGATGCTGAAACTCACTTTCTCCTTCATTGATTGCACCTAGCAAATGAACCCTCTCAACATCTCCTTCCTACCAACTCCATTCTTGTTGTTGTCAGCTTTATGGTGAAATTCAATTATCCTCTTTTATCACCTCTGTTGAAGCTTCTGCCAACTCCAACTGGCTTTCCTGCTACATTCCCTTGACCTCATTTTTCAAACAGCCATGCCAATCCTTAACACTCTTGACTTTAAACAAAATGTATTGCTGAAGCAGCCTTCTATTTCATGCTCACCTGCTACTTCTTTCAACTCGTCTTCTGAGCCCTCATCTTTGCTGCTTAAATCATATTCAATCTCTCATGGTCCATCCCCACAACTCCATTCAGGTCCAAGCAGACTAAGGATGGATAGGGCGCAGTGCTAAAACAATTTAATAGACATTCAAACTTTCATAAAGAGATTTTAATAAGGAAAAAATAGTCTTTGAATAAGCATTGATGAAATGAGAGTAAATAATTCTTGGAAAATTTAGCACAATGAGGCCATTAAAAAAGTATTCAAAAGGCTAGAAGAACCAGGTCAAGGTGAATATCTACTAGAAGAGAATTCCACAGCTGTAGAGAATAGCTACTTGGAGACAATACAAATACAGAAGTAACATGTTCAAATTTGCTAGAGCTAGAAGTCACATGCACACAAGCATGCATAATAGATTTCAAGAGGGAAAGTTGAAAACGAACCAATGCAATTAAAATGTCATATCCACCATCCATGCGTCAAAGAGGATAGTAATTCTGAATATACGTATGCCCTCAGGATGTACTTGGTGCACCGTTTAATGATGTGTGTCTACATGCATCAATAGGGCAGGGAAGAGCTGGGGCCAAAACGAAAGGTACTTATGGAGCATGAAGGTTTACAATTGCGGGAAATCCACTTCCAGCATTTTTTTCCCCAACAGTGGAAGATTACGTGGCAAACTATAGTGGCTTGTCAAATCTTGTGCTCTCTTCATTACCCAACAAATTCATTAGAACCTGGCATGGAAAATTTACTGATGTTGAGGTGTCCTCCATATCACCAACAAAAAGGAGACCAAAAATGTATATGATTTCTTTGTTTTATCCTCGGTTTGTTCTTACACCTTAATGTGTCCAGGTTGCATCGCATAGACTCCTGAAGAGGCAAATATGTTAGTCCGAGAAAACTGAAGAAGAGGAGCACAAACAAACGATAAAAAGGAGATGCTTTACAAGTCCTGGTAACACAACCTGTCCTCACTTCTGGGTAGCGGGTGAAAACTGTGCCCTCATTGGTACTTTTGCCATCAAAGACAGATGCATAGAAGCACCATACAAATATGGGCCTGTCTCTTTTTCATATTCCTGTTGAAAAAATGAACTAATGTCCGCCTGCTACAGAATCTTGTTGCCTCCTTTGATTTGGTCCATCATCCCAATCTGCTCCAGAGATTCAAAGGAATGCAAGGCACTGTTTTCTGGAATGCTTCTTTCCAAGATAGTAGAGCCTTCGTTTTTATGTACCAAATTCTTCTAAATTCTTCTCTGATGCTTGCCCATGGACTACAGGAGGCCTCAAGGATCCAGCATTGCCCCTTCCTCTTTAACATATACCTCTGTCCACCACTGGAGCGTTTACCATCAGCCTTAGCTGTTATGACTGCATTGTTGGCACACAAATTGTACTAAAACTTCAGCGCCCCTCTGATTTAGATACCATTGGCCAGTGCCTCCTAGTGGTAGATCATTGGATGAGATCAAATCGGCTAAAACGAAACCCATCCAAAACTAGAAAGAGATGATAATCTGAGGCAACTGGACCATCTACCACGCATCCACCATCTTGCTAAAAGAGCCTGGCCCACCTCCTAGCCTGTCAAATGAAATAAGTGATCCAGGCATGATCTTGGATTTGACCCTCTTTCTGATCACTCAAGTGAATCAATGACAAATTGGCCCTTTTACACAACAAGATGCTCTATCAAATCTTCCTATAGCTGTGATCTCCAGTCTAAACTACACCAAAGGTATATATCTTGAGGTATCCCACCAGCCTATTTAGAAGCTATAGAGGTTTTCGGAATGTAGCTTTGAGACCAGTCCTTAGCCCTAATAACACCTTGCATACTTTACCTTTGCTGGAGTCTTTACCTGGTCGCCTGTGGCTAGACTTATCACTTTCAAAGCAATGTGTATAGTTCGCCTTGTCATTCAGAGCGCAAGCACCTGCGTTCTCTAGTGAAAACTCCATACCTTCTACCAATCCGGAGCCTTTCATTCTAGGTTGGATTTTTGTCTTTCTGTCCTTGTCCTCCCATACATTTTGGAATGTGTCTTTTATCTCACGATTCCACAACACCTCATTTTTAGGTCTCGGCCTGCACCAGCGCTTGCGCTGGTCTGGCCGAGAGTTTTAGTAAGCGGGTTTTGGAAGTGCAAACACTGGCTTTCGGCTGGCGACCAGCTTGAGTTCACGATGGCGTGCACGCGCAGCTGCCATCTGGTCTTCCTCATTTCCTCGTCATGGCTCATTAACTCTCTGGACTCTGATGTTTCAATCGCAGCAGCAGCTCACATTACCAACTGAGGCCCTTGGACTACAGTCACATGAAAAACAAGCATTGGCATAGCCAATAGGTCTCGCCTTTGGGACCTTATAAGTGTTTAGCCAGAGCTATTGGCTTTGCCAATGTCTTTAAGCTATGTTGTAGAGCAGTGTGGCTGCTGTACAGCATGTTGGAAAGTTACAGTAAAAAAGTGTTAAGCATTTTTGTCACCTTATATATAACCAAGAAGACATTACATACAAAAGGGACAGAAAAGTCAGCCTGAAAGCAAACAAATTTACAGGGAAAAAGAGCCTGAAAAGTAATTCTAAAAAGTAGGTGCTGAGACGGGTCCCTATCGGGCTCTCCATTTTTGCCCTCCACATCAGGATAAAAATTAATCTTAACTTTGCAGCAGGGCCACCCTTCACGGACTTTGAAGTAACTTCCAAGAGACTCGTTATATAGTTCTTTCACAGTCTCATCATTTCAGAACAGAAGCGTTTTCAATATTCTATACAATGAAGCCATATGTATTGCTTATTTATTTTAAGGAACTAACAACCATTGGCAAACCCAATAGTACTGGCTTGTTGTAGGCGTAATGTTACTTGTTTTGTTATATAGCCGGATGCAATGGCAGAAGCAGCAAAATACCAGTGGGCGGGACACTGTGCTAAGCACAGATTTTTAGCTTACGTGATTTTAAACCACGCCCTTAATTACACCGTCCCCATAGTTTTTCTTCCCATTTAAAGCCGTGTTAACAGCCATGCCCAAGCCCTGCAACCTCGTCAGAATTGAAAATACGAAGAGGCCGATATCAAGGGACATTAGTTGGCCAAAATGCCAAGAACATGGCAACAAGTTGAAGCCATGAGAAAAAGAAACCACCATGTTGAAAGTAGGGGTGAGAAAAAAATTATCAGTAAAACCTCAAAGACCAATGCCAACTCAACAAACATTCCCTTCAGTAGCAACTCCTGTTCACTGACAACGGATCTACCCAGTGTTCAGTGGGGCAGCTGCCGTCTACAAGCTTTCAACACAACAGGAGCGGCCATTAATAGGGACATCGGCAGGATGAAAGGGTGAGCGGGACCCTGTCTGAATTCTGACGTGCAACTGCACATCATATGAAGTCAGAAGCAACAGCGCAACTCCTTGACCAATTCTGGCACCAAAATTAGCATCAAAGTGGCAGCTTGTTGCCAGTCACCCCTCAGAGAAAGCAATTGGCATCAGCCGAACCTCGGCACCTTTCAATGCCTAGCTTTTCAAAGGTGAAAAGATCTTTGGCGCGCGACTACGCGAAATACGAGGTGCCTTCAAGTCTGCCGCTGTCACGCAGCTAGAGTGGCCGTACGTGCTGCTGCACATTAATGTATTCAAAGAATCTTTTTAAGCAAGCAACACTAGAAATGCTCAAGCTAACAACGGAAAGCGGGCCGGGGGATATAGGCTACAAAACTGCCCGGTCTCGGTGCGTGCTCCGCTGCAATCGTCATCAGTGGGGAATGGAATCAGTATTTTTATTTTTCAACTCCGGCTTCTTCAACTAAAGCCCAAGTGAGAGGGAGGAGCGATGTAGGGGAGGGGGGGAGAACAGCTTGAATGGAATCGAGGGTCAATTTAAAGGAGGAGTCCGAGAGGAACGAAGACTTCAAAGGAAGAACACGAACAGAGCGCGCAGGAGAGAGAGGGAGGTGAGGTAGGGTAGGGGAGGGTAAGCATTCGTGCTTGCGGGTACGGCTCGAGATAATTAAAACAAGGACAACAATGGAGGAGCGGGGGCGAGCGGCGCGGCAGCCTGCTCAGCTGACCAGACGCTCGTGCGTCATGGCCTTTTCCCGGCATGTGTTTCCAATTATCGCGCCCGCGTCTGGGCACGATAATTGGAAACACATGTCTGCTGCGCGCGTAACCGCAGGTAAAAGGCCACGACGCACGAGCGTGTGGTCAGCTTTTGAAACCCCCTACATAAAGTCTTCGCCTAGCAGCGCTTGCGCGCTACTCGAGGCTCGACCTAACAACAGCGATTAGCATTGAAATGCAAGCTTTTTTTTGTCTAGTTAGAAATATTGCTTCTGTGGGTTGATTTCACCTTATATCGCTATTTGTTTTATATTGGGAGTCACAGCCTAATTACCAGTATTTTTGTCTCTCACTGTTTTTTTAAAAAATATTTATTCGCACAAAGCTATATTTAAGGTTACTTTTCCGCGTCACTTCTTCACTCTATTTAAACTCCACACCCCCACTCTTATTGTCTCTCTCCTTCTCTCTCTCCCCTCTCTAATTCTCTCTCTACTTAATTAACTCTCCCCTCTCTATCTTTTTAGCCTTTCATTCTCTCTCACCCCTTTATCTGTTTCTCTTTCAAACTCCTTCATTCACTCTCTCTCCCCTTCTTTCTCTCTCTCTATCCCGCTCCACTCTTTATTCTATGTACACCCTTTCTCTCTCTTTCTCTCTCACCACCCTCTCTAATTGGGCATTATATCTTCACTCTATCTCTCACTCGGCAACAGCACAGCATCACTCAGCGCAACCACAGCATCACTCAGCGCAACCACAGCATCACTCAGCGCAACCACAGCATCACTCAGCGCAACCACAGCATCACTCAGCGCAACCACAGCATCACTCAGCGCAACCACAGCATCACTCAGCGCAACCACAGCATCAATCAGAGCCAGCACAGCATCACTCAGCACCAACACAGCATCACTCAACGCCATCACAGCATCACTCAACGCCATCACAGCATCACTCAACGCCATCACAGCATCACTCAACGCCATCACAGCATCACTCAACGCCATCACAGCATCACTCAACGCCATCACAGCATCACTCAACGCCATCACAGCATCACTCAACGCCATCACAGCATCACTCAACGCCATCACAGCATCACTCAACGCCATCACAGCATCACTCAACGCCATCACAGCATCACTCAACGCCATCACAGCATCACTCAACGCCATCACAGCATCACTCAACGCCATCACAGCATCACTCAACGCCATCACAGCATCACTCAACGCCATCACAGCATCACTCAACGCCATCACAGCATCACTCAACGCCATCACAGCATCACTCAACGCCATCACAGCATCACTCAACGCCATCACAGCATCACTCAACGCCATCACAGCATCACTCAACGCCATCACAGCATCACTCACAACGCCATCACAGCATCACTCAACGCCATCACAGCATCACTCAACGCCATCACAGCATCACTCAACGCCATCACAGCATCACTCAACGCCATCACAGCATCACTCAACGCCATCACAGCATCACTCAACGCCATCACAGCATCACTCAACGCCATCACAGCATCACTCAACGCCATCACAGCATCACTCAACGCCATCACAGCATCACTCAACGCCATCACAGCATCACTCAACGCCATCACAGCATCACTCAACGCCATCACAGCATCACTCAACGCCATCACAGCATCACTCAACGCCATCACAGCATCACTCAACGCCATCACAGCATCACTCAACGCCATCACAGCATCACTCAACGCCATCACAGCATCACTCAACGCCATCACAGCATCACTCAACGCCATCACAGCATCACTCAACGCCATCACAGCATCACTCAACGCCATCACAGCATCACTCAACGCCATCACAGCATCACTCAACGCCATCACAGCATCACTCAACGCCATCACAGCATCACTCAACGCCATCACAGCATCACTCAACGCCATCACAGCATCACTCAACGCCATCACAGCATCACTCAGCGCCATCACAGCATCACTCAGCGCCATCACAGCATCACTCAGCGCCATCACAGCATCACTCAGCGCCATCACAGCATCACTCAGCGCCATCACAGCATCACTCAGCGCCATCACAGCATCACTCAGCGCCATCACAGCATCACTCAGCGCAACCACAGCATCACTCAGCGCAACCACAGCATCACTCAGCGCAACCACAGCATCACTCAGCGCAACCACAGCATCACTCAGCGCAACCACAGCATCACTCAGCGCAACCACAGCATCACTCAGCGCAACCACAGCATCACTCAGCGCCACCACAGCATCACTCAGCGCCACCACAGCATCACTCAGCGCCACCACAGCATCACTCAGCGCCACCACAGCATCACTCAGCACCACCATAGCTTTACTCAGCGACACCACATCATCACTCAGGGCCAACACTGCATCACTCAGCGCCACCACAGGATGACTCAGCGCCACCACAGGATGACTCAGCGCCACCACAGGATGACTCCGCGCCGCCACTGCATCGCTCCGCGCCGCCACTGCATCGCTCCGCGCCGCCACTGCATCGCTCCGCGCCGCCACAGCATCACTCAACGCCATCACAGCATCACTCAACGCCATCACAGTATCACTCAACGCCATCACAGCATCACTCAACGCAACCACAGCATCACTCAGCGCAACCACAGCATCACTCAGCGCAACCACAGCATCACTCAGCGCCACCACAGCATCACTCAGCGCCACCACAGCATCACTCAGCGCCACCACAGCATCACTCAGCGCCACCACAACATCACTCAGCGCCACCACAGCATCACTCAGCACCACCATAGCTTTACTCAGCGACACCACATCATCACTCAGGGCCAACACTGCATCACTCGGCACCACCACAGGATGACTCGGCGCCACCACAGGATGACTCAGCGCCACCACAGGATGACTCAGCGCCACCACAGGATGACTCCGCGCCGCCACTGCATCGCTCCGCGCCGCCACTGCATCGCTCCGCGCCGCCACTGCATCGCTCCGCGCCGCCACTGCATCGCTCCGCGCCGCCACTGCATCGCTCCGCGCCGCCACTGCATCGCTCCGCGCCGCCACTGCATCGCTCAACGCCATCACAGCATCGCTCAACGCCATCACAGCATCACTCAACGCCATCACAGCATCACTCAACGCCAACACAGCATCACTCAACGCCATCACAGCATCACTCAGCGCAACCACAGCATCACTCAGCGCAACCACAGCATCACTCAGCGCAACCACAGCATCACTCAGCGCCACCACAGCATCACTCAGCGCCACCACAGCATCACTCAGCGCCACCACAGCATCACTCAGCGCCACCACAACATCACTCAGCGCCACCACAGCATCACTCAGCACCACCATAGCTTTACTCAGCGACACCACATCATCACTCAGGGCCAACACTGCATCACTCGGCACTACCACAGGATGACTCAGCGCCACCACAGGATGACTCAGCGCCACCACAGGATGACTCAGCGCCACCACAGGATGACTCCGCGCCGCCACTGCATCGCTCCGCGCCGCCACTGCATCGCTCCGCGCCGCCACTGCATCGCTCCGCGCCGCCACTGCATCGCTCCGCGCCGCCACTGCATCGCTCCGCGCCGCCACTGCATCGCTCCGCGCCGCCACTGCATCGCTCCGCGCCGCCACTGCATCGCTCAACGCCATCACAGCATCGCTCAACGCCATCACAGCATCGCTCAACGCCATCACAGCATCGCTCAACGCCATCACAGCATCACTCAACGCCATCACAGCATCACTCAACGCCATCACAGCATCACTCAACGCCATCACAGCATCACTCAACGCCATCACAGCATCACTCAGCGCCATCACAGCATCACTCAGCGCCATCACAGCATCACTCAGCGCCATCACAGCATCACTCAGCGCCACCACAGCATCACTCAGCGCCACCACAGCATCACTCAGCGCAACCACAGCATCACTCAGCGCAACCACAGCATCACTCAGCGCAACCACAGCATCACTCAGCGCAACCACAGCATCACTCAGCGCCACCACAGCATCACTCAGCGCCACCACAGCATCACTCAGCGCCACCACAGCATCACTCAGCGCCACCACAACATCACTCAGCACCACCATAGCTTTACTCAGCGACACCACATCATCACTCAGGGCCAACACTGCATCACTCGGCACCACCACAGGATGACTCAGCGCCACCACAGGATGACTCCGCGCCGCCACTGCATCGCTCCGCGCCGCCACTGCATCGCTCCGCGCCGCCACTGCATCGCTCCGCGCCGCCACTGCATCGCTCCGCGCCGCCACTGCATCGCTCCGCGCCGCCACTGCATCGCTCAGCGCCGCCACTGCATCGCTCAGCGCCGCCACTGCATCGCTCAGCGCCGCCACTGCATCGCTCAGCGCCGCCACTGCATCGCTCAGCGCCGCCACTGCATCGCTCAGCGCCGCCTCAGCATCGTCTCCGCAACAGTCACCACCACCACCACCTCAGCATCACTCGGCACCACCTCAGCCTGCTCTCGGAATCTGGCATCTGTTGATTCTCCCCTAGCATCTGGCCGCTGCTAGTGTTATAATACAGGTACTAGTTCCCAACCTTCACCCTCCGATTGTTTATGCCCCCTCAAAAAAAACTTTAACAAACAACCATTGCAATAGGCAGAAACAAGTTGCCAGCATTGCAAGAACAAAAGAAAACTGAGGACATTTTTTATTGTAAATACTTTTTTAATATGGTCGTTCAGTTTTACATAATGCCTTCTTGGTGATATATAAAGTAACAAAAATGCTTCTGACACTTTTTTATTATAACTTTTCAGCATGCCGCACATCAGCCACACTTCTCTACAGCACAGCTTGAAGACATTGGCAAAGTCAATAGCTCTGGCTAAACACTTATAAGGCCCCAAAGGCGAGACCTATTGGCTATGCCAATGCTGTTAAGTACTGATGGTTTAGAGTGCAACTTCATACCTCCAGCACCACACCTAACACCTCCCACACAGGTCAACCTGTAACTGACACCTTTCTGAACCCTGCCAGAAACGCGTGCCTAGTATTCCTTTGGAAGTCAGCATTTCACAACCTTGTAAGGGGTAGGAGGTGCTATGTAAATAGTGCAATACAACGCGCAGAAAATATAGCACACTCGCCACAATTAATTGGACAATATATTGTGATAGAGGATACTTTAAACTGTTTTTGTATATTTTAAGTGAGTATGTTCCGACATATTTCTTCTGCTGATTTACCGGGACATTATTTTTGGTTTCTACATATATATGACATTTTTCACTGCTTTTCGGTTTTTATTGACCAAAAATGAAAAACCCCAGCTCCCAGTTGTGATTTCTCGGGGCCGGAATAGTTGTGAATGGTCTGCTTAGTCTGTGGTGCCTAGAAACAATAATGTAATCAGATCTGAAATGACTTCTGTATTGGGTTTTAAAATGTACCCTACTGAAGTAAACATGATTTCTTAGTGTCACTTAGCAAGTACCCTGCTGTATGTAATAGAAAAGATGTAAAGGTCAAGCACCAGTCTGTGAAATCTGCAAAATTCATATTAGACGGGGGTGCATGTGGGGTTCCGCCTTTTTTTGTACTCCGGGCTGAGAAAGGGTCTTCGGCATATAGACTAAAGATTCATCATCCAGCGGTGTAAGAAAGCCTTTAATTTTATGTAATTTATACCATACACTGAGAAACAGGTTTACAAAAAACACTTATCTGAAGACAAGCTCATGGATGTGGAACATTCTGGGTTTTGACTGTCTGAAACTTATATTGGATATCTGATGAAAAAACATATAGGATTGAAATGGAAAAGTAATCTAAGACAAGAAAACACCGAATTTTATTTACATTTGTATAATGCTTAATACCCATAGTGAAGTGCAGAAGGGCTTTTGTTGATGGTAGCACTCAACTCAGTAGGTTTTGTTTGGAGCAACGTGTGTATTAAGGATGTGCCATATGAATAGTCTTGGTGTTGTACATGATGATAAAAGGGTTGCTCCTATGTCGCTGCACTGGTGTAGGTGTGCATATGCATGCAGTGGGGCGTAAAGGAGTGAGATTTTTTTATTGTGGTATTGCCTACTATCTTTGTGGTGAGAGAGTGGATCTAGGCAGAGGTAAGCAAGATGAACCAGCCAAATGGGACTTGCTGCGGGGATGTGACATGAGAGGGGAATGTCTGCTTTCACAGATGCTGGATGTTAGAAAGATTTTGAGTGGAGGGGCTCTTGGCACAGGTGGTAGCGTTTGACATAACTGGGGCTTCCTAGCTCGCCACGATCCCAGCCCCGATGTGGATAGAGGCGTTGTTTGAGCATGGAGGAGCATTTCCTTAGAGGAAATTGTCTATGATCTGTGTGCCTGTTGTGTATAGGCTGCGGAATAATCACATCTGTAAAAATGGTGGGGTTGCATTCTAAAAGAGATAAACCAGACATCTCCCCCTAATAATGTAAGTGAAGTGGAGCTGTTGATTAAGAGGCTGGTACCACTGTGGCTGGTAAACTTCCCAGCTCATAGCACTGGAAGGTACTGCAGCATACTTAGAGTGGAGAAGGTGAGTGAGTGAGTGATTGCTGCAGTGGAATGGTGATTCTCAGATTACAATGAATAGAGAATCAGGATTTCATAAAAGACACGGAGGCTAGCATTATACATCAACCTTTTAATTGCTGCTCCTGCAGCACCTTTAAATACATTTTCACAACAATATAACAATCCAGAACTGGAATCTTAACAATCCATAAATAACACTGTATTAGAATGTTCCTTCTCTTTTAAATGACAAACTGCGAAGAATCCCGACTTCCATCCGTATCAGAAACGCTCATCTTCTTCCCTCATCAAGATTGGGAATCTAGAACAAGCAAAAAAACTTTGAACCTAACATCACATATCAGTTGAAACACAAACTTTATGTCAAACAATACTTCAATTTGCAATAATATTTCAAAACTCTACACTCCCCCCCGCCCCCAATACCTTTTTAAAAATGCATTTTATATTTAAGGAAGAGGAGAGCTGGATAATGCTAACCTCCATGTCTTTAATGAAATCCTGAATCTCTATTCATGGTAATCTGAGAATCGCCATTTCATTACAAGACCGGAAGCTACCATTATGCATGTTTAAAGCCCTTCAGCACCACCTTTGACATGTGTTCAATAGGTCTAAAGTAATGCTGAGCAAACATACTTCTATTAGACCAATCCGCTGCCCTCTTAATACCTTCCAGTGTTACACCAGACCAGCAGGCTTTACTCGCCATAGCTCCCCTTAAGGAATGGGCTTGAAACTTTCCCACATCTACACCAGCTTGCCCCATCACATCTTTAATCCACCTTGCAATCGTGGTGGAACTCACCACCTTAAAAGGCTTTACATACATCAACTGATGCTCACCATCTCTCCTATTCTCCTGTGATCTGCATTCATATTTCTTCAAACACTCCACCTCTCATAATTTCCTGCAGTCATCAAGCTATGGATAAAAAAATCGAAGTAGACATTATTTTTGTTGTTTTCTTAAATCTCAAAATACACGCTATCTGGACTGAATGTTCTATTTCTTACCTTCAAGCTCTTGACATCTTAAACTCTTCTACAAGACACTAAACATAACAACGTCACCAGTTTATGTGTAAGATTCTTCAAATGTAAGTATTTGTTAATTGACCAGTTTTGAAACAACTTTAGGACTAAATTCACATCCCACAAAGTCTCATATCTAGCCCTAGGCGGTCTCGTATGCCTGATGCTCTTTATTACTCTACACACCAGCACATTACTTCCAACAGACCTTCCGCCAACATATACGTGACCTGCCGAAATTGCAGATCTATAACAGTTCAATGTACGATAATTTAGACCTCCCTCAAATTGCTCAACTAAAAACTTTACTACTTCTACCACAAGGTGCCTCCACGGGATCCAAACTCCTTCCCACGCACCAATGAATCAAAAAATTCCAAATTCCTTTGTACCTTCTCCTTGTTCCTGGGACCTAAGAGTCCTCGAACAACTCAGCAGCCCCTTGCGAAAGTCTTTGGAAAGCTCCAGATTTCCTGACACTTTCCAAACAAGAAGGTGCAATGATTTGCTCAGTATCGACAGATATTCTTCCCCTTCTCCATTCCTCAGTAAACCCTCTGCTGCCTGAATCAACAACGGAACCTCGCATGCCAACTCCAAGATTGCTGGGAACCACGCCTGAGACGCTCAAAAAGGAGTTATCTACACCAACAGACATCTCTTTCTCTCTCTTCACACCTTCATAAGCAGCCTCTGAATCAAAGCAAAGTGTGGCAAAGCATATCCTCTCCTCTCTGACCAATCCTGCTGTAAACCCTCTACCGCTGCTGCACCTGGGTGTGGCAACCAGCTGAAGTACCTGTCTATCTGAAACGTCAACCTTCTCGCAAACAGATCCACCTCCAAAGGACGCCAAATCCAATCTATTTTCTTGAAACAGACCAACTCCAGCTTCCAATCGCTGTAGTCCATCAAAGATCTTGAATACCAATCTGCAATAGAATTCATGTCCGTTGGAAAATATTCTGCTTTCAAAGTTATCCAAAGAGTGGCTGGTAACATATAAAAATGCCGGGGCAAGCAATGTGCCTCACCACATCCCAAAACACGTTTACATAAAGCAAGAATACAAAAATAAAGCAGTCACATGCATTACAATTGCATTAAAAATAAAACTTACCTGGGCTGCGTCCTCCGTGTCCTTGCAGTCCGTGGCTCTGATGGGCACCAGTGGAAGTGGAAACTTCCCTAATCAATCCAGGCGCTGCTCTCATGCTGCATAAGAGCAGCGCCTGGATTGGGTGGAGCAGGCTCTGGCTAGATGCTCCTTTAGGCCCTGTAGGTCTGTGCTTAGTCTCCACTGGAGACCTGCAAAGTGCGCATGTCAGTTTTGCTGACTCAAGACAGCTGGCCAAACTGACTTGCGCACTTTTGCAGTGTCTGGCCAGTCTTTACCAGTTCTCCATGCAGCAGAGAACACACCCCTCCTTTATCCCAGCTCCTGGGCAGATTGACGGCTGCTACTTTATCCCAGCTCCTGGGCAGATTGACGGCTGCAACGCACTTTGTGAATAGTAAAATGGCAATGAAATCATTTCATTGCTATTTTATTGTTCACATTGCTTTAGCACGGCTCTCAGCGGGTGGGGGAGGGGCGACCCCCCCCACGAAGAAACCGCAGCTGAATTTATCCTGTGCTCCAAACAAAAAAAACCACAACACCTTCGCAATGTCCGACAGACTCCTGGACCTGCTCCCCCCCTAAGCGATTTATGTACAACACATTGTTCATTTTCATCAAAACTTTCTGACCCTGTAACACTCCTCTGAAACTCTTCAGTGCAAACAACCCCTCTGACAATTCCAAACAGTTTATGTGCTGACTTCTCTCCAAACTGGACCTTTTTCCACCTGTCTCCTCCTCGGCTATCCGAGGTCCCACACCAGTTAGACGGCATCTGTCTCCAGCACAAAATCTGGCATGCAACCAAAAATTGCTCATCCATTCCATGCCTCTAGATTGTGTAGTCACCAATACAATTCTTCCTTCGCCTTCTGATTCAGCACAACCATGTCGCCAAACCATAAGCCCTTCTTTAATGCCTCTGTTATCCTCTGTTAAGCAGGGTAGTGCATTGGCCCTGGAAAAATTGCCTGGATTGACGACAAAAACAAACCTATTGTTCTCTCCAAATCCCTCAACATTAAACTTTCCTCCCTCAATACATGCAACACCTCCTTCTTTATCATCTTCGTTTTCTTTTTTGGTAACAAGAACATTGCTCACTGTATCCATTTGGAACCCCAGAAATTCCAACCTCGAGATGGGGACATAATGGACTTCTCTTCGTTTATCAGAAATCCCAAACTCTCCCAAGAGACCCCTCACCTTCTTCAATTGTTCTAACTCATCCACATCCTGTGACATCAACAGTACGTTGTCCAATTAAACAATCAAATGAAATCCTCTTTCTCGCAAATGAGCTACCACAGCCATCATCACCTTTGTAAAGCACCATGGTGCCGAAGACGGACCAAACGGAAACAAAAACTGGTACAACTGAGTCCTCCATCTGAATTTTAAATACTTCTGGCTTTCTTCTTTTGTCGGTACTGTAAAATAAGCATCCTTCAGATCTAATTTTACTAACCAATACTTATCCAGAAGCACGTCTCTCAAAAGATGGTTTCCCTCCATCTTAAAATGCCTGTAAACTAGAAACCAATTTACAAACCTTAAATTTATCACAGATCTCCATCCTTTGTCCTTTTTTCCCCACCACAAATAAAGTGCTCACAAACCCTTTTGAATGTTCCTTCACTGGACATATAGCCCCTTTTTGCAACATTGCCTCTGTTTCTCCATCGACCACTAACTTTTGTTCCTTTGTCATATTCAACTCCCTCGGTTCTTTTTCCTGAACCGGTATATCTACAAACTCTATCTCGAACCCTGGGATAGTTTTTAACACCCATGGATCTCCAGTTATATTCCTCCATGCGTCTACAAACATCTTTAGACGACCCCCTACTTTGACTTGGGGAAAGAAAACAATAGTTGTCTCCGTACTCACAGTGGAACCCTGTTGAAGTCTGGCCTCATCCTACAGTTCATGGCTCTTCCCGATCTTCCTCTTTGCGGGAAGAAACCTGATGACTCGTGGAAGCCTCTTCCAGCACCTCTGAAGGCGTAATTGTACTGGGACCTTTGTAGTCCTCGCCAGCATAAGGCCCTTGTCTGCTGGCTCTTCCAAAAACACCACCAAACGCTTTCCTCATGTTTGATTAGGGCTTATCTAGTGCTGTAAAAGAAGCCACATATTTGCCTAGGCTCTTCCCCAATCCCTCACCAAAGAGCAACCCTCTAGCACCCTCACTCGCCTCTTCATTTGCCATTTCCCTCAATTAGGGGTTAATTTTCATATTTGTCTTCCTGCATTCAGCCATGAACTCGGCATTGGCATTACCTAAAAAAGATCATAGCCCTTTGCTCCATCCTCTTAATAAATCTACATCAACCGGCTCTTTTTAGGTCTCGCCTGAGCCAGCGCATGCGCTGCCCTGGCGAGACTTTGTTAGTGGGCTTCAAAAATCCGACCACACGCTTTTTGTGTGGCCTAAAGCGTGCGGTTACGCGCACGGTTACGCGCACAGGCGCCATCTGGCTTTCCTCCGTCATGGCTCATTAAGCGCATCGCTCGCGGACACCCTTACAGCGTGCGATCGCGATCACTTTCACGTTTGTGTTTATTTGTGAAACGCGGTATGTGGAAAACCAGTTATTCGCCGGGTATAACACAATTTGGTCGAATAAATAAACGGGGATTATTATAATTAAGTTTTCACGCTAGGGGTTGAGTACTGAAGCCACTAAAACTCTTAGATGTAGCACCAAGAAGCGGTCTGCCTTTGCCGCTTCAAGCGCTATATTATCATAATTGCCAGCTGATTCTGTTTGCAGCCGTGACCCTTTCTCCCGAGCAGCTCTTTGAAACTAAGTGGCCTCCTCCAATTCACCAACCCCTTTCCCCACTACCACTTCCCACTCGAACTCATGCCTGGCACGCCTCGGAGGTGTGACACTCTGTGACGTGCGCTGGTGTCGGTTCTCAGCTTGTGTTTCCCATGGCTTGGCAGTCACATGCTCCCGAATATGTTGTCAGTTGCTAGGAGACTGCAGGAGGGCTGTACTCCCCGAGATGCTGCAGACACCCTGGGGTTAAAATCTCACTTTTTCACTCCCGAACAGTTTTCGTTTACTGCTTTTTTGACACCCCTTCTCCGAATCGCACTTAAACCTTACATTTGCTTTATCATGGGGCCAAATTAGATCTGTGCAGCACATGGTGTTGCTGATGTGTGCTGTCATTAGTGCGGCCATTGTGCATGGTTTAAGCTGTTGCAGGACATCGGCGAACCACGCCATTACGATTTCTGGCGGGCTCTTGGCATTTCATTGATGCAGCTTGTAGTAAATAAACCTCAGACTGGGCGGAAAGTAATGCAGCGTTGACACCATGTGCGTGCTTCTTAAAGGTGCACTAACCTATTCAGGGTTTTCAGAAGAACACTTAAGAGAGGCAGCGGGGTGTTGAGAAAACGCACTCCTGGGTTATTTTAGAAACAAAAATCACGTTTGCGGTATTGTATGATGTTTTCAGAAAATACACGTTTGTTCACCTTTAACTGTTCAGACTTGTGTTTTTATTTGTTTTGAGGCATAGATTTTGGCACCGGTAAACATGCACTCAGAGACTTTGTTTTTTTGTTTGCATATTTCTGTCTACTGCTTTAAATCATTCAGTGGCATGCAAATAATTTAACCGTATCAAGGTGATACCTGTTAATATGAGAGGCCGGTTTATTTTCTCTCATACATCGAGCGCCTAAAATTCCAAACTTAACTAGGTACGTTTTATGCCAATGTGTGTGGATTACACTGTGTCACGGCAGCATCACTCAGCACCACGGCAGCATCACTCGGCGCCACGGCAGCATCATCACTCGGCGCCACGGCAGCATCATCACTCGGCGCCACGGCAGCATCATCACTCGGCGCCACGGCAGCATCATCACTCGGCGCCACGGCAGCATCATCACTCGGCGCCACGGCAGCATCATCACTCGGCGCCACGGCAGCATCATCACTCGGCGCCACGGCAGCAGCATCACTCGGCGCCACGGCAGCAGCATCACTCGGCGCCACGGCAGCAGCATCACTCGGCGCCACGGCAGCATCACTCAGCATCGCCTTTGCACTAGTACACCACCACATCATCATCACTCGGCAAGACCTGCGTATCATTCAGCATCACCTCAGCATCGTCTCCGCACCAGTCACCACCACCACCACTACCACCTCAGCATCACTCAGCACAACCTCAGCCTGCTCTCGGAATCTGGCATCTGTTGATTCTCCCCTAGCGTCTGCCCGCTGCTAGTGTTATAATACAGGTACTAGTTCCCAACCTTCACCCTCCGATTGTTTATGCTCCCTCAAAAAAAGCTTTAACAAACAACCATTGGAATAGGCAGAAACAAGTTGCCAGCATTGCAAGAACAAAAGAAAACTGAGGACATTTTTTATTGTAAATACTTTTTTAATATGAGTCGTTCAGTTGTACATAATGTCTTATATATAAGGTAACAAAATGCTTCTGACACTTTTTATTAAAACTTTTCAGCATGCTGCACAGCAGCCACACTTCTCTACAGCACAGCTTAAAGACATTGGCAAAGTCAATAGCTCTGGCTAAACACTTATAAGGCCCCAAAGGCGAGACCTATTGGCTATGCCAATGCTTGTTTTAAATGAGCCTCCTCCGCCATATCCATAAACTTTGCTAGAGGTCCCAAAATGTCTAACAGATGATCTTAACATTGCTTCAACGATCACTGTAGACCTTCGCGAGGCTTTCTCCCCATCTTAAAAAGAAATGTAATCCTGTCTGAATCTAGGTTCGGAGTATTGCACACCTTATACTCAATCACTGGCCTTGAACACTCTGCCTTAAGTACATTCTTTACCTCCATTTCCAAATGCTTTCTTATGTACTCCTTAATGAATTTAACTGCATATTCTTGTGGCCACCAATCGGCACTTCTAGTATGACAAATGTCATATGGACTAAACATTTCTTCACTTAGTGGATTCTTAATTACCATTTTTGATGAACAGCCCAAATCGCCTATAAGTTCATCATTTAAAAAGCCATCTTAATTCAAATCAAATATGTATTGGTCATACATCTTATCTGATCCATGCGTGATATCACCATCAACATTCATGAATTCGTCATCTGACAAATCTTGTGTGCCACTAAGGACACCTTTGCTATGCGTGCCGAAACAGAACCACCCTTTGTTATGGAGTTTAATCCATCCTTCCTCTTTTTATTCAATGGTCTTTTCTCTATATGTTTTGTTTTACTTAGTCTTTTCCCCTCTTTCACACTCTTCTCAGCCTCCTCGTCTGATAAAGACCAATACTCTTATTGAGAACCTAGATCCCTCTTTCTTTTTTTCCATCACAATATCTACTACCTCCTTAACAGAAGCTCTAACCTCCCTTTGGATTCATTTCTTAATATTCGCCTCACTCATCCTGCCTTCTACCTCTTGTTCAACACTGCTATCGTCTGAAGCCTTTCTGTCCTGCAAAAGAATCCGTTCCTTAATATTTTTAACCTCTCCTGAACTCACCAACCTCCTTCTATGTCATTCTCTGTACAGCTGATGATCGCTGCTAACCAACGGACCGAGCCGCAAAACACTCTAGCATATTATGCATACACTTCCTTAATAATCAGCCCAAACAAAAATAGCTGCCAAATCGCGCAATATTTAACATGCGCCGTAAAGTCATCAGCTTATTCCAGAGACTGCACTCGGCAATGGAAAGTAGCTGTAAGTGATGTCTTCACGCGCTACCTTACATACAAGCAGCCATTAGTGCACGGTCCCAATGCCTACAAATATTTGCTCTTTCAATTACAAACAATGACCGCGCTGCCTCTCTCACCCTTTTTACTGCTGGCGCGCGGGCACGCTCCTAAAGCGGGCACGCGTTTACCAAAGCCTCTAAATCTCCTCAAGTGTACATCGCATCCTCATGGTGCGCGGGCAGAGGCTACCAGTGGTACAGCACGTCCATTCAAACGGCATCCCATTTGACTGCACAAATCTGATAAAGCCCGCTTAAACAATTGTTTTAATACTCGGTCTTCAAAAACATATTGTCATTACTGATTAGTTACCCATATGAAAAATAAAAGCCTTATTCAGTCGTGTCCAACACTGCTTCACTCCTAGCCAAATTATTTAACCATACTAAAACGTTTTTTTTAAATTTGTTTATTAATTTTCAACAAGAGACAGACAAATATGAGCCGACATCTTGTCAGCCTCACAAGGTAACAATACACAATCAATGTAATAGAAAGAATAGTATACACAGAACCATACTAAAACTTATGTAAAATATTCATACTAACACCACTCGCACTGCTTCTATAAATTAGTAGCGTGTCTCATTTATATTTACACTCTTTCATACTGCAGCCAAAATAGCAAGGCAGTAGCAAAGGTACTTATCTGAGCAAAAGCAGCATTTAAAAGGGGAGGAACATTCTATTACGGTGTTATTGTTGCGAGAAGTTCTTTAAAGGTGCTGCAGGAGTGGCAATTAAAAGGTTGATGCATAATGATAGCCTCCAGGCTTGTAATTAAATCAGTGATGGCTGAATTGTAAACCAGAATGACCAGCATGGGCTTCAGCTGCTATGATAGAAACCAGACTGGGAGCACTGGAAACGTACATGGTCTTGAGAGGGTGAGGACCATGCCAGACTTTGTGATTGTAGCTCTGAATCTCACCTCAAATAAGAAGGAGGGTGGCAAACTTGAGAATGTTGAGGCTACCAGCAACCTTTGTTCTTCATTTCTACAGCCACTTGACTCGCCTCATGTGAATCAGCCATTCAGCTTCTTCCAGCCAGTGCTGCTTCACCACATCTCCATAACCACAGTAATAATCGATGGCTGATTTCAATTAATCATGATTTATAAAGCGCGGCTAGACACCCGATAGGGTATCAGGCGCTTACAGGTCCTGGAGGCTTAATCGAACAGCCAGGTCTTGAGGTCCATTCGGAATTCCGGAAGTGAAGTGATGGTCCAGAGGTGCGTGGGGAGATTGTTCCAGGTCTTTGCTGTGATGTGGGAGGAGCAGCATCCTCCACTTCTGCTTTGGTAGATGGGGGGAGTATGGGCAAGTGAAAGGGAGGCAGAGCATAGTCTTCTCGACGGTTGGTGGAAGCTCAGACGGTTGTGAATGTAGGCAGGTCCTTGATTGTGTAGAGCCTTGTGTGCGTGGGTCAGCAGCTTGAATTGGCATCTCTTCTGTATGGAGAGCCAGTGGAGTTTCCTGAGGTGGGGTGTGATGTGGGTTTGTTAGGGAAGGCCGAGGATGAGTCTGACTGCGGCGTTCTGTATGGGCTGAAGTCTCTGCAGGAGGTGGGCGGCAATCAGCGGGTGATGAGGGCTAGTGTCACGGTGCATCTCTTGTGTATGGGTAGCCACTTGAAGTTCTTATAGCATACGCAGAGTGAAGAAGCAGGCAGAGGAGATGGCGTTGATCTAATTTCATGGTGAGCTTGTTGCCAATGATGATTCTGAGGTTTCTAGCGTGGTTGGATGGAGTTGGTGCAGGTCTAAGGTCTGATGGCCACCAGTAGTCGTTCCATGTGGTGCTGCTGTTGCCAAAGATCAGTACTTCCATCTTGTCTGTGTTCAGCTGCAGGCAGTTGTTCTTCATCCAGTTAGCAACGTTTGTCATGCATCTGTGGAAGTTGGTTCTGGTGGTGGGGTCGTCGGTGAGCGAGAAGATGAGTTGGGGGTTTGTCTGCGTAGGAAATTATGTTGAGAAGGTGGGATCTGACGATGTTGGCCAGCGGGGTCATATACGCGTTAAAGAGCGTGGGGCTTAATAATGAGTCCTGGGGTACACCGCAGGTGTTCTCCTTGGGTTAAGAGATGAAAGGTTGGAGGTGGATCCTCTGGTTGGGAAGGAGGTGATCCATTTGAGCACGTCCCCTTGGATGCAGATGTGATGCAGTCTTTCGATCAGTGTGTGGTGGGATACGGTGTTGAAGGCTGCTGAGAGGTCGAGGAGGATCAAACCTGCTGTTTCTCCTCGGTCGAGGAGGGTTTGGATGTTGTCGGTGGCTGGGATCAGGGCGGTTTCAGTGCTGTGATTGTTGCAGAAGCCGTATTGAAAGGTGTCGAGTAGCTGATTCTGATCAGGTGTGTCATGAGTTGATTGTTGATGATCTTTTCTAGTACCATCGCTGGGATTGAAGCAGGGAGATTGTCCAGTAGTTTTTGAGTTCACTGGGGTCGGCGGAGGGTTTTTTGAGTAGGGGTCTGACTTCTACATGTTTCCAGGCATCAGGAAATGTTACGGTGTGATAGAGGTGTTGAGCAGGGTGGTGAGTTTCTGGCCGATCCTTTGGGGTCCGAGGTTGAAGATGTGGAGTAGGCATGGGTCTTTGGGATCTCCCGAATGGATGGATTTCATGGTGGAGGTGGTGTCCTGGGTGGAGAGGATATGCCAGGTGGTCAGTGTGTGGTTCGTGTCGGTTAAAGTGGTGGCGTATCTGTCAAGGAAGTCCGTAGGTGTGGGTTGGGGCTCGAAGTTTCTGTATATGGTTGCAATCTTGTCATGGAAGAAGTGGGCGAGGTTGTTGCACAGCTCCTGTGAGGGTGTGATGAGGTTTTCACTGACAGCCGGGTTGGAGAATTCCTTAACGATGTTGAAAAGTTCCTTGGTGGTTTTGGCACTGGTTTCGATGCGTGTGGCAAGGGCTGTCTTCTTTGTTGCCCTCAGCAGGTGGTGGTAGAGGTTGAGGGAGTTCTTGAAGGGTGCCCTGTCGGATGTGTCCTTGCTGGTGCGCCATCTCCTCTCCAACTGTTTGCTGTCTCGTTTTGCTGTTCTGAGTCGTTGGGTGTGCCATTTTCTCTGGATGTTGCTCTTGATGGGGACGATGCTGTCTGCGCAATTGGTGATCCAGGGGGTCTGTATGCCTCTGATGGTTGTCTTATCCGCGTGAAGCTTGAAGTTGGGATTTTCCATGGGTGTGGTGGTTCACTGCATGATCTCTTTGTGGATGATGGCTCTTCCTCCACCCGGCTGTAGGGTTTCTTTGTGGATGATGGTTGTTCCTCCACCTAGCTTGTTTGTGTGGTCCTAGTGAGTGATTTTATATCAGTCGGGGATCCCTGTGGCAATGTCTGGGGCGAATGTGGGGTTGAGCCAGGACTCGTTGAAGAAGACAATGTCGGGTGCGAAGGTGGCAATGAGGTCCCATAATTCAGTGGAATGCTTGTATAGTGAGCGTGTTGAGAAGGGCGCATGCGAGTTGGTGTTTTTGTTCAGGTAGTGTCTGGTGTGTTCGGGGTGGGGCTGGTTGGTGGGCTGGTGTGTGTGCAATGGCAGATGGAGTGGCAGTGGGTGCAGGTGAAAGGTCCTACTGTGGAGCGTGGGTCTGAGCAGTGTTAGTGTTTGTTGCGGCGTCCGGGGTTGAGGGTGTAGAGCTCGGCGATGGTGTATCTTTGGGATGGGAGACCCAGGGGTCGTGGCGCTGGGCGTGGTCCAGGCGCTGATTGGTGCAGATGGGCTTGCCATTGGTGCGACCGTTGCACGCGTCTGCTATGCGGTTGTGCTGCGGCCTGCATTAAGTAGGTCTTGGGGTGGGTGGGGCTTCTGTTTGGCAGGAAGAACAGTGAGTGGGAAAAACCGGTCGGGAAAACCCAGGCAGTTGCATTCCAACTGAACATAAACTGTAACCTAGTTTAACTTTAGACTTCTCTTGGCCACACTTTGATTCTTTAATTGTTATTTTTTACTCTTTTTCATTACTATTTCCCATAATTTTGAGATTTTTCCCGATTAAATCACATTTTTTATCTTTTGAATTATTTGGTTAGGACTATTGTATAGTATTGCGGTTCGACAAAATGTTGTTTACATTTTTAAGTCATCTGCCTGTCTGTAGGTGAAAGCATCTTATAGCCCATACCAATTACCTACAGTAAGCTTAGAGCTTGCCCTTAAGTTTACACTGGTTGGCTTATTGTCACTCTTTATTTGCTTGCTTTTTATGCGATGGCTTGCCGACTTTTTCTTGTGTTTGCTTCTCCTATGGAGCATCCCCGCTTTACCATTTTTTTAATTGAATGATTGTATTCTTCCACTGCTTACACTCAGAAACTACTTTTTAGGTCGAAGCTGGTTTGCTTAGATTCGGAAAGCTTTCCTGGAAATGCATTCCACCCGTTGTTACCTTTTGGCTTTGTGGTTTGTAACTCACATTTGTTTGCTTTCTGTTTGTTTTAGACTGTCCAGATTGAGTTTCTCTAGTCCGTTGCCCAAACCCTATGTACTGTATTCTAGCACCAGTACTCGATTTCTGTAAACAGACCTTTAAATCTTGTTCTTATCTTGTCACATTTGCTGGGCATTCAGAGATTGAGGTCAAATGTCAGGCTTTGTCTTCCAAGGAGCTTGCTGTTTACTTTTCTTTCTCTGACTTCAGAGTGAGAAGAGTTATGTGACAATCATGCTGGCTACTTAGGATGTGCTTGAGGAAGGCTGTACAATGTTTTTTGCTAGCACACAATAGAATTTAAATGTCTGTAAATAAACTGCAGATATGTCAGAATGTATCTGAATTAGAAAATCACAAACGAAGCACAATTTTTGGTAATTTTTAAGTGTGTGGAAACAAATATTTGATTACCATCAAAGCAAATCGTACAGTAGGCGATGACATTTCCACACACTTTCGTTTGTGTGCTGTATTGTTTTATCAGTAAAACTGTGTCTCTGAAAATGTAATGGTCATTTCAGTTGAAGATGTGTTGTCTAAAATGGCAGTACGCTACCACACCATCCATACTTCGCTTTACCCCATTCTACTTTGCATCACTCCACACAACTGCAGTCTACTCTGCACTCTTCCACGCTGCTCCACACTACTGCAGTCTACCCTGCACTACTCCACGCCACACTGCATCACTGTACTCTACACCACTCTACTGTCAATGCAACCTACCTCACACTACTTTACTCTTCGCCACCACACTCTTCGCCACCGCACTCTTCGCCACTCCACTCAACTCTGCTTTGTAACACTGCACTCTGTGCCAATGCATTCTATCTACTCTGTACCATTCCATTCTACAATAGTGCACTCTATGCCAGTCCACTCTATGCCATTCTAAGCTACTCTGCACTCTACGCCACTGTAGGAAGCTGGCTCTGTATATACTACACCAAAGTGAGGTATAGTGTGCACAGAGTCCAGTGGAACCCCAAAGGTAGGCAGAGGTAAAGTTAGATAGCACCTTACTCTCTATTCATGGTAGTGTGGTCGAGCAGTAAGGCAGTATCGAAGGACAGTGTTAAGCATTTGTTGTACACAATCAGTCAGCAAATGAATTCACACACTCAGGGACTGAACTTCAGACCAATTGTTTTTGTATGAAAAATATTCTTTTAGTTATTTTATTTTCTAGAACCAAGCAAGCTTGGCACAGGTAAGTTGATAAATACTTTGCAGTAAATATACAGTTTGAAATGCAATTGTAAATGTACTTTGAAATGGTTACAGTTTGAATTACTGGTAATGCAATACTGTGAAATGCTAGTACATATACTTTGTATCGACTTTGCAATGAAAATTACAGGTTAGTTACTTTTACGTTACTTTTGAGATTACTTTTTCTACTCAGTGTGATATGCCTAGATATCACACTGGGACATTTCCTAGAGAAAGGTAAGTAAAATCAGTTTTGCACAATTGTTATTTTTCAGGTTCCCATACAAATCAACTCCACACTTAAAACATTTTCAGAGAAAAACAGTCAATAGGTTCCTATGGAGAGAAATGAAGTTAATGGTTACCAGGTAAGTAATCGGTCTTTGGAGTTGAGCTTCTGGGGTTAGAACAAGGATTCCCCCAGGGTCAAGGAAGCACTCTCGTTACACCCTCAGCAGCACTAGGGCGGCTGGGTGCAGAGTGCTGAGGCCCAATGTTATCCAATGGGGGATAGGGGGCCTCCGGTTGGTGGCTGCTAGCAAGCAGGCCACTGGGTTGTGGGAGCAAAGCTCCTGGACTTTAGCTCAGGGCAAATGGGGAAACAAAGTAGCACCAAAGGTGCACCCTCAGCGGCACTAGGGCGGCCGGGTGCAGGGTGCTGTTTCGACGTCGGGCGCCCTGTTGGTTTCAATGGGGAACCTCCGGTTTGCAAAGGCACTGCAGGCTCGGGACGAAGGTCTTCTGGGTGCGACGACCACTTCGAGAGGTAAGTTGGGAAGTTAGGGGTTGGTTAGGCACCGTTGGTTTGGGCACACAAGGCCGTGGGGCGTCGGGTGCAGGGGTGCCTTTTGGGGTCAGATCTTCTTACCAGCTCCTGGTCGCGGTTAGGGGGGCCTTCTGGATTTAGGCTGCAGGCGTCGGCTGGAAGCCTGAGGCAGGTCAGGGGTCGCCGGATCTCGGGTCAGGATCGCTGGGGTGACCTCCTCGTGGTGTTTGCCCACTCGAGCTCGGGCCCTGGACGGCGGGTGTAGAGTGGGGCGGATCCGCGGAGTCTGGCCGGAGCCAGAGGTTGCAGATGAACAAATCCAGTGTTCACGGGAGACAAAGTCTTTTTAGTTGAAGGCAGGCAGGTCCTCCGGGGTTTTTGAGGTTGCTGCTGCAGGACACACCGGGAGTTCGCAGGAGCAGGTTCGAGGGGGAGACAGGCCGGTAGGGCTGGGGCCAAGTCAGTGGGCGTCTTCCTCTTGTTAGCTGCTGCACGGCTGTTCGGTCCTTCTTCATGTTGCAGGTTCTTGTCTGAGGAAGCAAGGTTCAGGGTGCCCCTAAATACTAGATTTAGGGGCGTTACAGGTAGGTAAAGGCAGGAACCAATCGGTCCCTTCCCTGGGGTGGGTACACCCCTATTATGCCACCCTCCAGTGGGAGGGGGCATGAGCCTGTCCCTGGTTGGCTGAGTCCCCCATCTTCAAGATGGCGTGGACTGAGAGTTGTGCTTCACCTCGCCTCCCCCACCTGAGGGTGGAGTTGGCAGAGGTGGGCACACCTCTCTACCTCACTTGTTTTCCCGCCGGTTCTCCCCGCCCAAAGTGGAGGTCAGAACCAGTGGGGACCAGTTGCTGAGAGCAGCAAGTGGCCTGGGGAAGCTCACAAGGCGGCAAGGCTTTGAAGCTTCCCCTTCGTGAACCCTGCCCATCATGGGGGAGGAGGCTTGGCACCTCGTCCCAGGATGTGCATTGTTTCAGGCCCCAGAGAGCAGCAAGCTCTCGACTCATGGGTCCAGAAACATGTCTGGTGGTGGCAGCTGAAAGCAGCCACTCAGCCTGGAAACTAGTGGTAGGTTAGTTTTCAGGGGGCATCTCTAAGATGCCCTCTGTGTGCATTTTTCATTAAATCCCACACTGGCATCAGTTTGGGTTTAATGTGCTGAGAAGTTTGATACCAAACTTCTCAGTTTTCAGTGTAGCCATTATGGTGCTGTGGAGTTCGTAATGACAAACTCCCAGCACCATATACTCTTAATGGCAGCACTGCACTTACAATGTCTAAGAATGGACTTAGACACTGTAGGGGTACAGGGCTCATGCACCTGTACCCTCACCACTGGTATAGTGCACCCAGCTAGAGGGATGACTGATCTATGCCAGGGCAGTGGGTTGTAGGCATGGCACACAGGGATGTGTGCCATGTCGACTCTTCACTTTGTTCTGCACCAAAACACGCAGTCTGCAAAGGCAGTGTGTGTGTGTGTGTGTAAGGGTACAGGACCTCTAAGGGTGGCACAATAAGTGCTGCAGCCCTTAGAGGCCCTCTCTGGTCACAGTACCCTGGGTACCTGTGGTACCATTTACCAGGGGCTGACCTGTGGCCAGAGATGCCAATTGGGTTTAGGCTTCAATGCAGTTTTAGGGAAAGAACATAGGCCCTGGGTACCTGATTGGCAGGAGCCCAGGGCACACTCAGTCAAAGCACATCAGCAATTCAGCAAAAAGTGGGGACAACCATGCAGAAAGAGGGCACTTTCTCACAGCCACTCTGCTCTACAGTGAACCACTCCATTCTGAAACAATCTACTCTGCGCCAGTGCACTCCACACCATCTTACTTAAAACCAGTGCACCCTACACCAATCTACTTGGCACAACTGTACTCTACGCCACTATACTCTACTCTGGAATGCTTTACGCCACTGCTCTATACACCACTGCACTCCATGCCATTGTACTCTACGTGTCTGCACTGTACGCCACTATTCTAATCTGCAACACTGCACTCTACACCACTGCACTCCACACTGCTCTGCTATACACCACTGTACTCTACGACAGTCTCCTCTGCAATGCTGCACTCTCTGCCACTGAACTCTACTCTATACCACTCTAAGCCAATGCGCTCCTACACCGCTACACTCTATCCTTCTTCACCACTCTACTCTGTGCCACTCTATTCTACTCCAATGCACTCTACAGCAGTTTACTCAAAGCCAATGCACTCTATGCTACTCTGTTGTGCAACACTACACTCTCTGCCACTGAACTCTGCACCAGTGTTCTCTGCATCACTGTACCCTGCACCACTCTACGCCAATGCACTGTATGCCACTACACTGTATGCCACTCTACTCTGCATTGTTCCAATCCACGCCACTTCACTCAATGCTACTGCACGCTATGCCACTGCACTTTTCTCTGAAACAATCTACTCTACGCCACTGCACTCTCTGCCTAGTTCCGCACTCTGCCTAGTTCCGCACTCTGCCTAGTTCCGCACTCTGCCTAGTTCCGCACTCTGCCTAGTTCCGCACTCTGCCTAGTTCCGCACTCTGCCTAGTTCCGCACTCTGCCTAGTTCCGCACTCTGCCGATTCTGCACTAAAATCCAGTTTGAGGCAGGCTCTGTACCTACAACAAATGCCACAGTGAAAATTGTTTTTAGGGTCTTGTCTTTGTCGGGACATGGTAATATTAATTTTCTACATGTCCCTCTTTTAAATGCCTTGCACGGTACCTTGTGGACTAGAAGGCCTAAATAGGGGTGACTTATTAATAATTAACAAGAAGGTTTTCTCCTGCCAAAAAGTGTTATTTTGACATATCGTATTGCAGGGTTTACACTTCAGCATTCTGGCTACATAGGGTTGGCTTTGAAGTCAAGTTTATCCTGCCACTGTCTTGAATGGCACATTAGGTGCTCCAGCCCACTAGTGCATTTAACTTCCAGTTCTCCTGGGTGCACTTTCTACACATATACTAGGGACGTATAAGCAGATTAATTGTGAGGGGCGGGGAGTCTTTAGACGTGTACTTCTGTGTGAATTGGGATTTGACTAACTAATGTCAGAAGGTAAAATCTTTGACTAGGATGATCCTGCTCGGTATATCTCACCCATGTTCCATTGCAGTCAGCCTCAAATTGCTCCTCGATTTAGTTCTGCCGCCACCATTGACTAAGTTAAGCCTGTCTGCTCTGTGCCATATCCACCTGGAGGTGGAGTTCAGGTTAATTTAGTGACTTTGAAGATTCACTCTGACAAGGTTTATGATTATTCCTTGGAGTGGGTAGTCACCCACCCCACTTAATAATGGGGATAATTTTTAGAAAATTGCAAAATGTGCTCTCTTATGCTTCAAATGTACTCTCTTTCCACAGTTTGTCCTGAAGAACTATGGTGAGAATCCAGAGAACTATAATGAAGAGCTGAAGAAATTGGAGCAGCTACGACAGGTAAGCACTTCTGTTGTCTGCCCCACGAATGTCTGTACATAATTCGAGTTATTTATAGTCATCATATTCCTAACTGTCGCTTCATTGTGTTCTTTTCATGGCAACTGGTCTTCACCCTCCCATACTCATGTTTACCATCCCTGTGTCACTTTCCAAACTAAATTGAATGAGACTAGTATGGGTAAGAATTGGAGGGTATATGCATCTTGTGGAGGATTTAGGCCTACATTATGGCGTGTGACTCCATATCGTTGATAACGCATCTAGAAATACAAAAGGAATGCCTTAATTTTGGGATGCAAGTTTTCCACACTATTCTGAGATTTGAATTCAGGAATGGAAACTAATTGTGTGAATTCGTGTTTGTGCACTGATTTTTCCCATACTCTTCTCTTTCCATGCCCATTTCCCGAAGTACATTTTGCCAACTTTTTCCTGGGGAAATGTACATTGAAGTGGACTGTTCCTACACAACCCGTAATTTTGCTTGGGCCAACATCTGCCGGTTTGCAGAACATGTTGATCCTAGGCTCTGCTCTCTCCTGCCATCTAGTGGTGTTTTCAGAATATTGAAACTTATTTTTCTTAAAAGTCTTTGTTTCTAAATGAAGCATGTACAGAATATTCCCTGTCACTCTCCTTAAAACCCACAGTGCAACAGTACACAAACTCCAACTTTTTCCGCAACTGGCTTCGACGCTTGTTGGGGTAGAAAAGTCCCTGCATGGTGACTGACGTGCACCCTTGCCCCGAGTGCCCCAGCTTCGTGGTTATCTGGATCCCTGGTACTGATTTTTGGTCATGGCTGAGCACAAATCAGGCATGTGCACCATAACCTAGGCCTGTGTCCTGGTAATACAGTCTTGTTAGACCATGAACGGTGCACCAAGAGCTACCCTCAATACATTTTGGACCCTTTCCTGTTGCAGGCATTTAGCCCACCCACACAAGTGAGGTAGAATTTTTTATCAGGATACCTGGGGCAACACTGGGTGGTAGGAAATTTGTGGTTTCTTTCTGATTCTGGAAGAATATGGCCCACTAATGCAAGGAAAATGTGTTACTTTAGTCACATTTTTAGATTTTCAGGGCATTGTGGGTAAGAAAACCTGTTGGGATCCACAAGAGGCACACCATCCTTACTCCCCTGGGTTTTTAGTTTACGAAAATATCTAGAATTGGTAGATTTCCCCTAGAGACAATGTACACCTTGGCAGAGAAAGACAGAAAAGACTAATATTACTGCTCATCCATCTATTCCTCAAGTACACACACATACTGGTTGGAATTGGCTCGAGGGTGAGTAAAAGGTTCAAAATGTATATTTTATTAACAAGGGATTTCACAGAAATGAAATACACTGTTAATAATTGAAAGTTCCAAAAACTGAACAAATGGCTCACAGCTCGTGAGCTGTAAATACGCTTCAAGGCACCAGCCGCTTTACAGGACATTCAAAGACCTTTCATACGTGACACACACATTCACACCGCCAGCCACGGGTCCAGCACATTACAACTCTCACATCAACAGACAATGTACACTCTGGCAGAGAAAGGCAGAAAAGACCAATATTACTTCACAACCATCTATTCCTCAATTACACACATATACTGGTTGGATTTGGCATGAGGGTGAGTGAAAGTTATGAATGTAAAATTTTATTAAAAAGTTTTCACAAAAATTAAATGCTCTATTAATAATTGAAAGGTCAAAAACCTGAACCAAGGACTCGCAGCTCGTGAGCTGTAAAGCAGAGTGAAGGCACCAAGGGCCAGATGTGCGACCTGCCAAAAAGCGCTTCAAAAATTGCGTTGCATTTGCGACTCGCAATTTGCGAGGCGCTATTTGGCATGTGCAACACTGTGTTTAACACTGTTTGCGATTCCCAATGGGGTCGCAAATTGCGAGGCTCATGAATATTAATAAGCCTCTCGCAATTTGCGAGCCCATTGGGAATGACAGGCCCTCCCAGGGATGGTGGCCTGCTGGGCTCAGCAGACCACCATGTCTGGGCGGCTTTTAAATAAAGCAGCTTTTTTTTTTAAATGCAGCCCGTTTTCCTTAAAGGAAAACGAGGTGCATAAAAAAAAAATGAAACGTTTTCGTTTCATTTTTGAAGGGCAGGCAGTGGTCCCTGGGACCACTGCCTGCCCTTAAAAAATAATATTGCATGCATTTGCAAAGGGGAAGGGGGTCCCCAGCATTTGCGAATGCATTACCACCTACTTGAAGTAGGTGGTAATGTGCGAGTGTTTTGCGACCGCAATTGCAAAACATTGGTACATAGCTTTGCGGTCGCTATTAGGAAGGGAACGCTCTTTCCAAATAGCGAGTCGCAAAACAGTATTTCGCAAGTCGCAATTTATTTGCGAGTCGCAAAATACTGTTTGTACATGGGCCCATGCTTTTTAGCGTGCGCAAACGGGATTAAGACCCGTTTGCGCACGCTAAAAAGCGTCGTACATCTGGCCCCAAACCTTTATGGGCCATTCACACATCTTTCATACGTGACACACACAAGACCATTCACACCACCAGCTGCGAACTCAGCAAATTAATACACTCATCAACAGAGAGCACCATTCAAGGGCCCATCACTTTCATACGCCCCCATGACTGACACAGGAATCACACCAGCTGGCCGTTGACAGAGTGTGTGCACTGGCGTTTGGCTAGCAGTGTGTGTAGTGACTAGCAGCAAGTCAGTACTTGCACACTGCCAACCAAACATCAGTCCACGCACACCGCCAGCCAAACGCCAGTCCACGCACACCGCCAGCCAAACGCCAGTCCACGCACACCGCCAGCCAAACGCCAGTCCACGCACACCGCCAGCCAAACGCCAGTCCACGCACACCGCCAGCCAAACGCCAGTCCACGCACACCGCCAGCCAAACGCCAGTCCACGCACACCGCCAGCCAAACGCCAGTCCACGCACACCCACCAGCCAAACGTCAGTCCACGCACACCACCAGCCAAACGTCAGTCCACGCACACCACCAGCCAAACGTCAGTCCACGCACACCGCCATCCAAACGCCAGTTCTCACACACGGCCAGGCAAGCACCAGCCCACGCACACCTCCAGCCAAACGCCAGTTCACGCACGCCGCCACCACATTTTTTTAAACAAAAGAGAAAACACAAATTAATTGGAAGTAGATACAAAACTATAACTACAAACACAACAGCTCTAACTAAATACATCACACTAATGCCAACCGTGAAATCTGAACAAAAAATATAAAATGATACAGACCAATCAGTTTACTTTTACGCTCACAGTTGCACCCAAACACTCAATTTTGTGTGGTACAATTTAAAACATGTGGGAACACACCACCCGGGATTAGAAGGACAATCAAGGCAGTACATACGACTCTCCTTCCATATACTTCTTTTGTTACAGACTCTACATTTCTTAGCGGGAAAGTTCTTTTTTTTTTTACCATGGGAGGAAAGTGATCATGAAAGTGGCGATCTTTCAATCTAGCCACATCCTCCACCACTGCTTCTCCAGGAGCCCTTGCCTGTTCCTCTGCAGCAAGGCTGCCTATCAGACACTGCTGAAACTGAACAAATGTCATCTTTGACTCTGGAAAACAATCCTTGAATACAACAAAAGCATTAAAGATTGTTAAATGGAATAAATGGATATTTAACTTCTCATGCCAAACGCATGCCTTACGACCAGCAGCGTAAGGTTCCAACCTCTGATCTACTCTATCTACACCACCCATGTGCTTATTGTAGTCTAAAATGCACACAAGTTTGCGGACTTCAGCAACCTAACCCCAGTCACAGGTGAAGTACTTTAGTCATGGATGGTAGTCAGCATGTAAACATCTCTCCTGTCAGAAAATTTCACAGCTAGAAGTTCATCGCTACGCAAGGCACTGCACTGTCCCTTCTCAAGTTTTGTACAAACAAGCACTTTTGTGTTACCTTTATGGTTAGAGCGGATTGTGCCACAAGCAACAGTGTCCACTTTGAACAATTCCCTGAACAATTGCACACCAGTGTAAAAGGTATCTACGTATAAATGGTGACCTTTGTTGAAAAGTCCTCTGCCAAGTTCCCTCACAATTTTCCCACTAATTCCAATAGTAAACGGACAACCAGGGAGGTCAGTTCTGGAATCCCTACCGGCTGAAATTATAGACATATCCAGTATTACACTCAGACAGCATATATGTCTTATTTCCATAACGTGCCCTCTTGCTAGGAATGTACTTCCTAAAAAAACAATCGGCCCTTGAACAGGACTAAAGACTCATGCACAGCTATTTCTTTCCTTGGAACATAGATCTCTGAAAATCGATCTTCAAAGTTATCAAGGACCGGCAGAACCTTAAAAAGACGGTTGCAATCAGGGTGATCTTGTGGCAACGCTAGAGCATTATCAACAAAATGCAGCATCCATAGAAGAAGCAAATACCGATTCCGACTCAGACTCATGGTTGCAGGAAAAATAGCCATTGCCATCAAGGGACTAGTAGCTAATATGAAAACAGGAACGGCTTCCTTATCAGGCCCATCAAAATTTAAACCCAAGAACTTCTTCAACTCATCCAGATTTGTGGGAGTCCACCGGGTAGCTCTAGAGTGGCGCTTAAGTCTGGTACTGTTTTCCCTCAAATACTGTTCAGCATACAAATTAGTCTGCTCAACAATCTCATCCAAAAATACATTGTCCATAAACAACTGAAAGAAATTTATAGGCAACATGTTTTCAGTATTCACTTTACACCATGCAATACCACTAAAGGCAAGCAACACCAGCTGCTCCATGTTTTATGGCATCCCAGTGTCCAGCACTTCCAATGGGAAGCCTTTAAGTCCCAGACTGCAATCCAGATTCCTCTTGCTGCACTATTGGCACATCAGTGTCTTCCTCTAAAAGCGGCCCTTGATCCGCTCTGAAAATGGCTTCATCATCAGAGGATTCTTCTCAGACAGTAAATTCACTGACAGAATCCTGGCCTTCCCCCTCAGCCTCAGATGCAGAGTCAGTCTCCTAATCATGGTCAGAAGAAGACTCGAAATGCATACCAACAACCTGCTGAGCAGTCATCCTGCTGCTAGCCATAATCCTTACTAAGAAAAAGTAACTTGACGAACAAGTCAACAATACCCAACACTGTATAAAATAGCTACTAAAGTGTGGCTTTATCAAACGGAAAGTAAAACTTCTGGCATATAGTAAAATCTAGAAGGAAAATCCAGTCAATACAAAGCACACAAAGACTTATCTACTCTAAAACGATACCACCCGCTTGCCAGAGACAGCAACACCGAGGATCAACTGCACTTACTCTGTACAGACACAACAAGCACTAAAGAAGTCCCACTGGAAAGAAAAACAAAATACACACAATGCAGTAAAGAACGTGCACAAATCAATATGTTACTTTGAAAGACAATCAGACAAAAAGCTAACAAAAAATACAAACCGGCGAAGGATACACATTAGATGAAAAGATTACAAAATATGTTGCTTACCAACCCCAACTCCACAAACTGCAGATCTGCCAAAGCTGCACCCGCAAACAGGATTTCCCAACAAGACAAAGGAAAGGATTGGCTCTACAATTAAAAACAAAAAAATTAAAATGCGAATAAAAACAGCCGATCTGCCCTCCTGGGAGGTGGGGGGTTGAATAACTAAACATATTCTCCCCCAAGGTGAGCGGACCTTGCCCAAGGAGTCGCTCCCCGAACAACAAAACAATCCCAGATGGTCTAGTGGGCTTCCTCCCACTCAGAGGGCAGATCAGCCTAAAAATACCAATCTGCCCTCTCGGGGGTGGAATAATTAAAAAGATTCTCTCTCCCCAAACAAGAAAACAATCCCTGGTGGTTTAGTGAGCTTTCACCCCCTCCCAGAGGGCAGATGGGCCTAAAACGCCCGATCTGCCCTCTCAGGGGTAGAATAACCCCCAAAAAAGTTATATATTACAATAATCCAGTAGCTTTGTGGGAACGTGGAAGGATGTAAGATGAATTTACACTGGGGGTCTTAACACATTTGCAAACTTTCACAGTGCCACTGCAATGATTATTCCATAATGGCCCTGCAAGGAAATCCACTGTCTGCTCCCCCATGTCCAAAATCCAAATTAAGACGCAATCTACACTTATTCTTGTGAGACCCAGGTACATCTGTCAAGAGTAGCCTTGTGAGCTGCATGATATTCACTTTGAATTATGGTGCCTCAAGCAAGGTGGACATCGCTTCCATTGGTATCATAAAAGGTTATCTAGCCTTAATACCTCAGGTTCTTGGTCATCTAAACCCTTGTGCTTCTGCTAGTCACTCAGTAAGGATACAGGTGTAAGGGGCATAGCTGGCCCGAGGAAAAACAATCAGGGCAGTCACCTCAGTGTACCCCTTTAAAAAAGAAAGGCTTGCTGAGAGGAAAGTGTAGTATTATTTAGGGTTGACGTGTCCACCTCAGAGGATAAGGCTACCACCTGCTAAATTTCATACAAATTAAATAAAATAAACCTGCACTCAATCCTTGGTAATGTGACTCATACCTGTCCAGATTAAATCAAAGGCAATGTGTAAAGTATTTAAGCAGTGCATATACAGTAGAAAGTCACAAAAACACAATAAAATTCCACAACCAATTTAAAAATGAAGAGAAAATATTTAGGAGACAAATAAGTCCAAAATAGCAAAAATTCAATAAGGGGAACCAGAGAAATTAATTTTTAAAGAATTAAGTGAAAATGGTGCCAATAAGGATAAATTGCCAATGATAATGTATAAAAGCAGTAGACCATGGCGGAGAAGCAATTTGAAGCCGCCCTTGATGGAGTCCTGTTCGGATACACCTAGTGAGTTGGCCCCAATGAATGTTTTGGAAGTCAAAAAGTTTGAAAAATTTTCAAGATCATAATTCATAAAGGAACTTTGTAATTTTAAAACAAAAAGCTGCCTCCTCTGTGACAAATGTGAAATTGTAGCTACCTCTGTAGAACTGCTTGTCGGATACCTGTGCAAGTTCAATTTGCCACTGGTCAGCTGGGGATTGCAGGGAAAAGGCCTCTTGAAGTTTTTTGTGCCTCTGTAACCGCACAGGAAGTCAGCCAACATACTCTTGGAGTCCACTTATTTGCCCTAGGTACAAGGGGGAGCAGGTACAGTTCTTCAGAGCTCCTCACAAATCACAGATCACTGGTATAGTGCTCTTCTGTAGGCCCAGAAAGTGTTCTCTAGAGGGTTCCTGTGGGTGCCAAATTTATGCCTGCCACCAGCTAGTCAGTGGTAGTGAATCCTGGGCACTTCCTAACCAGTGGGGTAAAAGCATTCAGGCAAACCTACCCTCTTTTTTTAGTACTTTCTGTTTGCCTTACTGCAAACAAGCCCAAATGACATGTGCCAGGGCATTTTTAAAATGTCAAAAGTGTTCTGTCACACTAAATCTGGGTCTGAGGTGTATATGAGCCTGCATTGTGGTATTCCCCAGTGTCCCCCACAGATAACGATAAAATCTAGTTAAAAGCAGGCCCTGTACACAAAACAAACCAGGAGTCTGAAGTCTGACAGGACAAAGGTGGGACCCTACAACACCCAGACAGGGCTTACCCAAGATTTGTCCTGGCATCCTGTTTGCTTCCTTTCAAGTGTGCCAAAGTGTTACATGTGGCTCAAACGGGCAATCGGACAGGATTTGACACTGTGTGTCAAAAGGATGTCCACGGCACCCACCCTGCATATACTGCTAAGCTCAGAGGAGTCCTCTTTGCCCATTCATATTGGGTAGCTCTTGGGAGGCAATTCACAACTCTGTCTCAACTCATTTAGACCAAGTATTAGACTGGGTAGTTTGTGAAGGGCTAATGCAAATTAGCCCTGACTAGCTTCAGGCAGAGTAAATGGCAATTTCTAAAAGTCACATTTCCCAGATATTCAATAAAAATCTGACTTTACCACTAGATAGGATGTTTCTTAAATGTAAAAATACATCTTTGAATGGAGTCTGTAGCTGTGACAGGCCAATAGTTATAGATTAAAATATAGAATCTATACTTTGACTTTTCCTATGTGCCAGTTATAGCCTTACCATTGATAATGATGTTTTGGGCCTAGTCACTTGGAGAACAGGTCATTTCTAAAGTCACACATGCCCAACTCTTAAATATTATGCCCCTTCCTTGTGGGCAGCAAGGTGCACTAAGGGTGACTTATTTAATATTAAAAATCAGGTTTTCCAACCGGTCAAAACAAAATGATTTTGACATGGCTGTGCAGTAGAGTTGAAGCTTCTGTTGTCGGGCTACACAGGTTAGGCCTGAAGCCATGTTTTACTGCTCCACTGTAGGCAGTAGATGGCACAATAGGTGCTGCAGTCCACAAGTGACATTTAACTTTTCATGCTCTAGGTCTAATTCTGCAGCGTATACTATGGACTTTTTAGGAAACGTAAATGTGACAGTCAAGTTTTAAGCCAATTTTGACATGTTTTAGGGGTCAGCGAACATATACTGCACACCGCAGTTCAAGATTGCCGACAGAAGAGTCTTCCCCCCCCCTCCCCCCCCCCAAAAAAAAGCTAGGGGCTGCTACCCCAAAGGAGTCGCATTGCAACACTTGCTCTCTCTGGCACCGACAATACACAGAGATCTAACTATCCTCTAGGGAGCAACACTTTATGGTGCTGTGTGCAAGACATTGTGGACCACTGGTGAAGATACATAATGCAAAGAACCCATAGTATCCATTTCAACATCATTGCTGCCATACCTCGTTACAATTGAAATAACGCCACACTTCTTTGATATAAGAGAGCAGCACAGTGGAAACTAACTCTTCTTTTCAGATTCCAGCTACAAGCTCAGTTTTTCAGGAATCAGTTGCCCAGAAAGAAGACATCTATTATTGGCAAAGTTATGATTTCTAGTTTGAAGAATACACACTTCGTTCCTGACAATATAGTTGCAAGGGGTTCTGTTGGGCTCACTATGTTCCCTTTTAACTTGTACTTAGTTTTGAGAGCTCACAAGTTCAATTAAGTATGTGCACTCCCTTGTCTAATATTTGCTGCAAAACTCAAAATTTCGGAATTATTTAAACTATGTTCATAGCATCACCTTGTCAATCACCTAGGAATTGCCTGTCTTCTGTGTTTCTAGATTTCCAGATTCAGCGGAAAGTATTGTCTTTGCTGCATACAGTATGAATTTGATTAAATTAGGCTCCTCCATGCACACCCAGCCACTCCCTTCCCAAATCTTATGGCCTGCCTTTACAAATGCTTTACACACACGATTTTCTTGCATAGTGCAGCTTGATTGACAAGCTAATGTTTAGTGTTTCTGTTTGCCATATTTGTCTCCAGAGTGCTGTCAGTGTTCCTCGAGATTTTGAAGGATGCAGCATCCTTAGGAAGTACTTTGGTCAGCTCCACTACTTGCAGAGCCGTGTACCAATGGGAGCAGAGCATGAGGCCGCAGTGCCCATCACATGGTAAGAAACTGTTTGGTTCATTTTGGGAAGGGGAGGTGCAGAATACAAAGTGAAACAGTTGTGACAATTCAAAATATGAGTTTGAAGACTACGGTTGTTGGTTGAGCTGGAACGAAGGAGAAGATATTGGTTGCCCAGTTTATTTGTACTTTTCTTGGGAGGTGACTACTGTGATGTTTATGTAGCTCCCAACCCCTAAATGATCCTGATCCCCTTCTGATTCAAGGTAGGGCATGAGCTTAATATCTCAAGACTCATTCTTTTAAGAGTAGGGTCCCCCAAAAACTCATGTAAATCTTTGTAAGTCACCCACGCTTTAAAAAAAATTCCCTGAGAAAGCCTGCAGGTAATCGTTGCTGATATTTACATAAAGGCTAGCTCAGTCTTCAAACTGGGCGACTTATCATTTGTACCATTGGATGTTTGAGAGGGACATGACTGTTGAATAATAGAATAAACAGGATATACAATAAAAACATTATTTCCATACAATGATCATTTAAGGGTGTTGCCCATGCCTTCATAATATTCCATATCTTAAAGAGACAATTAGTTATGGATTCCTCACCTTAGAATTACCCCCAGGCGTCAGACTGGATCCGGAGAATGTTTTCTTCAGCAGTACCCCTGCGCGTCGGTTGGTGGCGTCCGTCGACTCCGCGTTCGTCGTTGGCGTCGTGGTCGCCGGAATGACGTCGCAGTATCTATTTAGACGCCACCCCTGCGCGCTGTCAGTTCTTTCTTTTTCCGCGCCAGCCAGCGCAGATCCGTAGAGAGTGGTACCTCAAGTCACTTTTTGACTCTATTTTTTGTCGACTTCTTTTTTCGAGTCTTTCGACTCCTGGTGCACAGGGATGTCATCTCGACTGACCAGCTTCAAGCCTTGTGGCTCCTGCCACATGCTGATGTCGGTGACGGACCCCCATGTTGTGTGGCTCTGGTGCCTGGAGCGCGACCACGACCCGAAGTCATGCTCCGACTGCCGGGCCATGGCCCCAAAGTCTTTGCGGGAGCGGTCCCGAAAGCTTCTGGAGGCCCAGCAGTCGGCTCTGCGCCGCTCAAGGCCCCGGTCGAGAGGGAGGTCGCGGTACCAGTCGCGGAGCCATCACTCCTCGTCGAAATCTTCGTCTTCGGGTAAGTCTGAGCACAAAAAGAAGGTGAAGAAGCACCGTCTCTCTTCGCGTTCTCCCCGTCCGTCGGCCGACGCGGGATGCAGACCGTAGTCGTTCGGCTCCGCCCGCGGAGCCTGTTGGGTCGGCTCCGAGCCCCCTCCCCCCCTTCCCAGGAGCCGGAGCGACCCCTGCCCAACTTCGTAGATTTTATGAAGTCCTTCACTCTATTTTTGGGCAGCCCGACTCCGCCGGCGCGCCTTCGGGCCCCGCGGACTCGGCTGGGGGTTCTAGGCCTTCGATGCCGGCGGCTTCTGCGCCGCAGGGCCCCCAGGGATCCAGGCCTGGATCCGGATCGGCGCCGCTCGACCTTGTGACACCTCCGGCGCCGAATCCAGTAGCGACACCTCCGCCCCCTCCGACGCTGGTTGTGTCCCCAGCCTCCCCCTCGATGTGGACACGGAGCCGGACCGACGTCGTCCGACGCCGACCGGTACTTTTGTACCCCTGTTCGCCCCTGGTGTTCCCTATCACCCTGAGTGGCTACCAGAGGAGGGTGAGGAGGACTGGGAGGGGTCTGTGGACCCTTTGGCAGACCAGTTAGAAGAACCGGACTGGAGAGAGGAGTTGGGTGAGGCCAGTGGTCTGGACACCTCTCCAGACCTTGGCATGTTTTCTCCCCCTACCGTGGCTACGGAGGAGGGTGCATCATACGCAGTGGTGTTGCATAGGGCGGCTGAGGCCTTAAACCTTGCGCTTCCTACGGTGGCGGTTAGGACTAACCTCCTGACCGAGGTGCATCAACCGGCAGCGGCCTCTTCGGAACCCCTGCTGCCATTCCATGAGGCCCTCACGGACATCCTTTTGGGCACTTGGTCCAAGCCCAACACAGGGGCTCCTGTGGATAGGATGATTGCCCGTCGCCACCGCCCAGCCCCGGGCGACCCCATTTTCCTCTCCCAACACCCCACCCCGAGAGCTTGGTGTTCCAAGCCTCGACTTCCAAGGGTGCATTCCCTACTGCACCACCTGATAGGGAATCCAAGAAGCTGGACCACCTTGGGAAGAAGATGTTTTCTTCCTCCAGCTTAGGACTGCTGTCGGTGAACACCGCATGTCTCTTGGGCCGTTACTCCCACTCTGTGTGGGACACTGTTGCGCAGGTGCTGCCACAGTACCCGGAGGAGGCCTGGGCCGTGCTCTCCCGTTCAGTTCCCGAAGGGAGAGACGCCTCGAAGTTCGCCATAAGATGTGGACTGGACACCACCGACTCGCTGTGCAGGACGATTTCCACGTCAGTAGCCCTGAGACGCTACGCCTGGCAGAGGTCCACTGGCTTTTCGGGGGATGTTCAAGCTACACTTTTGGACATGCCCTTTGATTGCCGTCGCTTGTTTGGCGACAAAGCAGACAACACGCTTGAGCGCTTTAAGGACTCCCAGGCTACGGCAAGGTCCTTGGGCCTCGCTTCCACCTCTTGCCCTGCGCAGTCTGCTTTTCGCCCCTTTTGTGGCTACGGAAGGGGTGCCCCGCCACGTTCCACCCAGAGCCTCAGGCCTACGCAAGTTGTCCAGCCTCTGCGCTGCCGGGGACGTGGGACCCACCGCCGTGGGTCTGGGGGCCAGTAGGCGGGCCAGTCAACCAGTGCCCCCTCTGCAGCAGCCTCCAAGCCCTCCTAGTCAGACCTTTCAGGGCCACCATTCGCCAGTGGGCGGCAGGATTCGCCATCACCTCCCCCACTGGCTCAACATCACGTCGGACAGGTGGGTTTTGCAGATGGTCCGAAGGGGCTACTCCCTCCCCTTCGAGACTACCCCTCCATCCATGACACCTCAATTCCATCGCATGTCGGAGGATCACTTGGCCCTTCTCCAACGGGAAGTTACTGCTCTTTTGGCCAAGGGAGCCATCGAGTGAGTTCCTGCCCCAGAAGTAGGTCGTGGTTGTTATTCCCACTACTTTCTGGTGCCCAAGAAGGACAAGGGCCTGCGTCCTATCTTGGATCTCAGGAACGTCAACCGCTTCCTCCGGAAGGAGAAGTTCAAAATGTTGACGCTAGCTCAGGTCCTGTCTGCCCTCGATCCTGGAGACTGGATGGTAGCGTTGGACTTGCAGGACGCTTATTTTCGCATCCCCGTCCTGCCGGCTCACAGGCGTTACCTACAGTTCATGGTAGGCCACGAGCACTTTCAGTTTACAGTGCTCCCATTTGGCCTTACCAGCGCCTCTCGGGTGTTCACGAAAGTGATGGCGGTGGTCGCAGCTCATCTGCGCAGATCAGGGGTTCCAGTCTTTCCCTATCTCGACGACTGGCTGTTGAAGGCGGGCTCACCCCCAGCTGTCGTCTCCCACCTCCAGACTACGGCCGACCTCCTGCATTTGCTGGGGTTCACCTTCAACATGCCGAAGTCACACCTGATTCCCTCTCAGAAGCTCCTTTTCATCGGAACGGTTCTGGACACATTGCAGTTTCGGGCTTATCCTCCCGAGCAGCAAGTCCGGGATATTCGGGCTATGATTTCGATCTTTCAGCCTCTATCCCGGTTTTCGGTCAGAATGACCCTGAGGCTACTGGGCCTCATGGCCTCCTGCATCCTGCTTGTGGACTATGCCAGGTGGCATATGCGGGCTCTGCAGTGGGACCTGAAGTTCCAGTGGGCATAGCATCAGGGGAATCTTTCAGATTGCTCCAGATCTCGGACGGCGCTGCACGTCCATTGCAGTGGTGCCTAACGAACCGGGACTGGGTCAATCGGCAGGTCCCTCTCCCTCCACAGCCAGAGTTCACAGTGGTGACAGATTGATCACTTCTGGGGTGGGGCGGCCACATGGGAGAGGCGTAGATCATAGGTCTCCGGCGGAGTCCGGGCTCCACATCAACCTTCTAGAGCTTCAGGCGATCCGTCTTGCACTGAAGGCATTCCTTCCTTCTGTCACAGGGAGAGTAGTGTAGGTGTTCATGGACAACACTACCGCCATGTGGTACTGCAACAAACAGGGCGGGTGGGGTCGTGGACCCTATGTCAGGAGGCACTTCGTCTCTGGAAGTGGCTGGAACATCAGGGCATGTCCCTGGTGGTTCAACACCTGGCAGGTTCTCTGAATGCCAGGGCGGACGAACTGAGCTGCCTGTGCATGATGGATCACGAATGGCGTCTTCACTCGGAGGTGGTGCAAGATCTCTTTCAGCAGTGGGGAGAGCCTTGGTTAGATCTATTCACCACCGAAGAGAACGCACAATGTCAGAATTCTGCGCGTTGGAATTTCCAAGGCGGCACTCACAAGGCAACGCTTTTCGTCGCGAGTGGAGTTGCGGTCTTCTATACACCTTTCCGCCTATACCACTTCCGCCCAGAGTGCTGAAGAAGATCAAGCGCGACCGGGCCCAACTCATTCTTGTGGCCCCAGACTGGGCACAAAGATTCTGGTATCCTGAGCTTCTGCACATGGCCATCGATCCTCCGATCGGACTGCCTCTTCGGGAGGATCTTCTGTCACAGCAGCAGGGTGTGGTCCTCCACCCGTATCTGTTCAGCCTCCACCTCCTTGCGTGGAGATTGAGCGGCAACAGTTGAGAGCTTTCAACCTTCCTCCCGAAGTCTGTACCGTTATCTTGGCAGCCAGGCGTCCCTCCACCAAAACAGTATACGCCTGTAGGTGGAACAAATTTGTGGCATGGTGCGCAGCAAAGGCTGTGGCTCCCCTTTCTGCCCCCCTTTCAGAGGTTCTTCTCTTCATTCTTTATTTGACCCAGCAGGGCTCTGCTCTGGGCACTCTCAAAGGCTATCTTTTGGCCATTTCTGCCTTTCTTCTGCTTCCTGACCAGCCTTCTCTTTTCAGGTCCCCTATTGTAAATCGCTTCCTTAAGGGCATTACTCACTTGTTTCCTCCAATTGCTTTTGTAATGCCCCAGTGGGACTTGAACCTGATTCTGACCTATCTTATGTGCGCTCCTTTCGAGCCGCTACATAACTGTCCTCTCAGACTTCTGACACTTAAAACTGCCTTTTTGGTTGCCATCACCTCTGCTCGCAGGGTGAGTGAGCTTCAGGCTCTTTCTTCCAAACCTCCTTTTCTGGCTGTTCATCCGGACAAAGTTGTCCTTCGCACTAGGCCTTCTTTCCTTCCCCAAGTGGTTACCTCTTTCCATATAGGATAGACCATCACTTTGCCCACCTTCTTCCCGCCCCCGAGGGAGAGGCTCCACCATCTGTATCAAAAACGTGCGCTTTCATTCTATCTGGATCGCACAAAACAATTCCGGGTGGATGACCAGCTCTTTGTTGGCTATGTGGGCGCCAAGAAAGGTCGGGCCGTGCAAAAACGGACCATCTCTCGATGGGTTGTTCTTTGCATCAAAATCTGCTATTCCTTAGCGAAAAAGGAACCTCCAGTGGGGTTGCGCGCCCATTCCACCAGGGCGACGGTAGCCACTACTGCTTTGGAACGTGGAGTCCCCCTTCATGACATCTGCCAGGCAGCTATGTGGGCTTCATTGCACATGTTTACCAAACACTACTGCCTGGACAGCCAAGTCCGGAGAGACTGCTTCTTTGGCTGTTCAGTTCTCCAGGACTTTCTGGTGTGAACTTAGTTCGCAGACCCACCTCCGTGGTTGGTATTGCTGGGGTATCTATTCTAAGGTGAGGAATCGATAACTAATTGTCTTTCAGATGAACAAGTTACTTACCTTCGGTAACGATATATCTGTAAGAGACATAGATTAGTTATGGATTCCTCACCGCCCCACCCATCCTCCCCCTTCTGCGAACTGACTTCTAGGGTGAGGAATTTCTCTTCAGGGCCCTAGTTTTGTGCACCAGTGGTCAGTGTCTTGCATGGCTCTGCTCTTCTGGCGTGGAATGTCATGTAAAGAACTGACGTCAGCGCGCAGGGGCGGTGTCTAAGTAGATACCGCGGCGTCATTCTGGCGACCACGACGACAACGACGAACGCGGAGTCGACCGACGCCACCTACCGTTGCGCAGGGGTACTGCTGATGAAAAAATTCTCCGGATTCAGTCTGACGCCTGGGGGTAATTCTAAGGTGAGGAATCCATAACTAATCTATGTCTCTTACAGATATATTGTTACCGAAGGTAAATAACTTGTTCTTTTAGCTGAACCATAAGACAGTATATCGTGAACTATGCCCTAAATTGATCCCACTTAGCCTAATTCCTTAATATTAGATGACGTTGTTGCAGACAAGATTGTGCTTGTAAGACTTCAGTTTACCTTAGTGACAGTAAGGTTGGGCATTACAAACTTACCTCGTGTGTAATGGCTAAGAAGGTGCAAATGTTACAATTTTATTTTATGCCATTGTAAATTGGGTATTAATGACAGATTTGTAATTGCAGGACAGAAATATTTTCTGGAAAGTCTGTCACCCACGAAGACATCAAATACGAACAAGCATGCATTCTGTACAATCTTGGTAAGACACGGCAAACCAACAAGTTCATTTCATGGCTTTCACTTTGATCTTGTTAAATATCTCACTACCAAGGCTTCAAGTTCCTCCTATAAATGTTTTATACGTTCATTCTCCATTGTGCAAGCACCAAGTTTCATAGCATCACCTTCGGTTAATAAACCTGAAAGATTAGTCTCCAGTAATTCTGGGTGGACACTGAGAGACTAAGCCTGATAAACGCTCCGAGAAAGTGTCAAAGCAGAATGACAAAAGGGAAGAATTAAGTTTGAAAACTACCAACGTACTATGATCAGTGAGCCTTCGTCTCTTTTCTTCATTATTTACAGTCTATTTATTTTTCTATTTTAATATAGTGCCCAATACTTACGGTTGCCTTTTTAACGGAGCAGTGGTTCTTAACCTGTGGTCCGAGGACCCCTAGGGGTACATGAGGCCTACTCAGGGGGCCCGCGACTGTTTGATCATATTAGAATTAAGAAATTAAATTAATTAAAGTATATAAAAATAATTAATCAGCGTTGCAAATTTGAAAACCTTTTCTATATTGGATTGTGAAATTTTTTAATATTTGAGCACTTGTTTCATGTATGCATGTTTTTGTATTTTTATGTTTTGTTTTGAGGTTCACATAAACTGCTTATGCCGGGGATCCCCGGTTTCCAATAATATCTCAGTTGGGTGCCTGCATTCCAGGAATAATTCAGTGGGGGTCCACATAAGTCAAAAGGTTACGAACCTCTGCTCCAGAGCACTAGAAAAACATGAGCTTATAGATCTACAGTTGACATATTAACTCCGATTATTATCATATTTGCCTTTGACCTTCACTACCCATCTGCAGATTGTAATTACTGCTAAGGAAAAGTGGGAAGGAAAGTGGAGAACCAGCTGTCAAACAGCACATGTTCAGTGGTTGTTACTTAGAGGCCTATCTGTGCCAAGTTAATTCATGGACAATCGTGAATATTAGTAGCACTGGGGGGGAAACAGCCTTTACGATGTGGGCTAAGCCACGCGTGCTGTTTCCCAACAAGCGCAACCACGCTTGTCTTAACCATGCATATGCCTGGTTAAGGCATGTGCGCGGTCCAGATGCTGGAATGCACGGGCCTAGGAACAGGAAGGATTGGGAGAGCACGCAGTGAGATAAGTGGGGCTGGGGCCGGGTTTTGGGGGGGTGGGGTAGCTTTTAAGGGCTGGGGGTAGTTTTTAGGGCTGTAGGGTCGGGGTTGTTTGTAGGGCTCAGGAGGTAGGGAATTTTTTAAGGCTCAGGGGGGGTTGGGGTATTATTTAGGACTGGGGGTTGGGGTAGTTTATAGGGCTTAGGGGGGTCAGAGGGACGTTTTAGGGCTGGGGGGAGGGTTGGGGTAGTTTTTAGGGCTTGGGGGGGGCGAGGGGGGGTCGGGTTAGTTTTTAGGTCTCAGGGAGGCAAGGTAGTTTTCAAGGGCTTGGGGGCGGGGGGGAAGTTTTAAGGGCTTTGGGGGGTCGGGTAGTTTTTAGGGCTCGTGCAACGGGCAAGGTAGTGTTTTGGGCTCGGGCAGGGTTCTTTTTAGGGCTCGGGCGGCACTTTTTAGGGCTCAGGGAGGCGGGGTCGTTTTTAGGGCTTAGGGGGCAAGGTGATTTTTAGGGCTCAGGGGTGGTCGGGGTCGTTTTTAGGGCCCAGGGGGCAGGGCTTGGTTGTGAACTTTACCAATAAAGAAGTACGTGGTTCCTTGGTGAATACAGAGTATTTATTGCGGGTCGTGAAAGGAAGGGGATTCTTCCTTTCGGAACTGGTGCCCTCACACACCCAGCAAGCTAGGTGTCATGCTTCATCATCTGGGCCTGCTCCTCGTCGGGTCAGCGCTGCAATACCCGACGGGCACCCAAAAAGGGGCTCTTTATCGGAGATCTTTTGTTCCTTGCCGGTGGGTGCCGTGGGTGTAAGGGCCCTTTTGATTGTGTGGATGTAGTAGTATGTGAAGTGAGTTAAAACAAGTCAGGGTGCCTTATGGAACATATTTTATTCTTGGTAGGCCCCCTGCCTGATTTAAAATAGAACAAGCATTGGCATAGCCAATAGGTCTCGCTTTTGGGACCTTATAAGTATTTAGTTATGCAGCACAATATCCTTGGTGCAACAACATCAGCCGTTGCATGGCTAAACACTTTAAGGTCCCCAAGCGAGACCTGTTGACTATGCCAATGCTTGTTGTTAATATTACTAGAAACATTACCTGCAGCCAACATCCATGCTCCCATGTCTTCAGGGCACCTATACATCATGTCTTTAGAAACGTGAAAAGCAGTCAGAGGTGAACGATGGTGAGAGATACCGATGATTAGTTTGAGCACCATAGCTGGACAGAGTGAGGAGCAGGTACCGGTATGAAGGACTCTAAACCTCAGGGCCCTCTGTCCACACTCTCACCAAGTTTACGCTCAGCTGCCGGATCTGAGCTGCGGACACTCACCGTCGCCCCCGCACAGGAGTTAACTCTTCCACGGGTGAGGAGGCGCTGGGTCCGGCCGTTACTGGAGCCTGGGAAAGGGGTGTGAAAAAGCACAACCCGGGCAGTAGGAGGCACGGAGTCGCGGCACCCGCGCTTTACTTTAACATGGTTAAAGGTAAAGCGCGGGTGCTGCAATTGTTGAAAAAGTAAACAAATAGATTTTTTCTATTTCTTTCCTTTTTCAACAATCGTGGCTACCAGCAGCTTTACCTCTAACTATGTTAAAGTAAAGCGCTGGGTGCATGATGCTAGCAAAGTAAACAAATAGAAAAACATCTATTTTTTACTTTTTCAACAATCGCGACACCAGCGCTTTAGCTTAACATGGCTGAAGGTAAAGCGCGTGCGTCGCGAATGTGAAAAAGTATAATAAAAATAAATACATTCCTTGTTTTGAGTGAATGAATTAAAACTGCGGGGGGAAAAGTGATGTCCAAGCAAACAGAACAAGAAGATATGGAGCTTGTTAAAGTGAAACGTGCAATGCGCGCGAAAAATGAAACTGAAAGCAAGCATGACCACGCTGACAATAACAAAAGTGCATGAGAGCGGGGGCGAGGGCGACGAGCGCGGCAGCCTGCTCCAGCTGACCAGACGCTCGTGCGTCATGGCCTTTGCCGGCATGTGTTTACAATTATCACGCACGCGTCTGGGCACGATAATTGGAAACACATGTCTGCCCGCGTAACCATCCCAAAAGGCCAGCCACGACGCACGAGCGTTTGGACTGCTTCTGAAACTCCCTTACTTAAAGTCTTCGCCTAGCAGCGCTTGCGCGCTACTCGAGGCTCGACCTAAAAAGGAGAGGCGTCTATCTGACTATAATGGGTCAAGTTTATTAATTCTTACAAAATCCCCTCATATTAATTTTCTTCATTTTAAATATGATCTTACTGGAGTAAATTAAGCATTATATTACTGGTGAACAGTAGAAAGCACCAACAGTGGCTCCAACAAAGAGAGGACCTCACAACCATATAAGTAGTATTCCAATATATAATGCAGGGCATAGTACAGTTTACATTTCACAGATAGCTTAATGGATTCCAAGGGCATTGGCTTTTGTGGTTGGAGGAGAAGAGCAACCCAAAAGAGCCAATCAAATGTGAAGTCTTATTAATTTTCCAGGAAAATATAGACTCCACAAATAAACGTCAGTCTCCACGATCCTCCCAACAAGTACAAAAATCTGGAGTCATACAAAGACCAGAGTCTAGAAATGAGGGTTTCTTGCATCTTGTAAAACAGCACCACACTGTAGTATAAACTTTGCTCTAGCTTTGTTGTTAATTTGAGAGTCCATTAAATCTCATGTAGCTTCTGCCTGGGGAAACTACATGTTCGAGTCATGTATTCTGTAGATAGACATGCTGTGCATAAGTCTGCCATGTAGTGTTGTGCTTGGATGATTACAAGTTATTTTTCTTCGAAGAAGTTGTTTGAGTTACGAGATTGTGTGCCTCCTCCCTTTGGTGATAGTGCGCATGGACATCGACTCCATCTTTAGATTGTTTTTTTTCCACCAATGGGTTCGGATGTAATCTCTCGCGCTCTGGTTCGAGATTCTCTCCAGCTTCCTTCCATTCGCTTACCAGGAGTTCAGATCGATGGTATTGTCTTGATCGCGTTACTATACTTGTGTTGCGAGCAAATACATATTTGCGAGTCGATGTCTTTGACTCCCTTCCACGGCTAACGGCCACACCCAGTCGACCCTCTTCAACTTCGAAGTATCCGAATTGCAACTCGAAGTATCCTCACACAACCAGCATTCTGTTTGCAATTTATGCCTCTCGTCTGATTATCGAGAGGAAAACTGTGAGGCCTGCCGACTTTTTTTCGGTCCAAGAAAACACTGATACTGACATGCCGGACGCCAAGAAATGCTGCGTAGATAGGCAGATGACTCACCGGACATTATCAGTCGACAAGAGGAAGCTTGAGCAGCTCAAGAGGAATTATTGTCCATCCATGATTCCGACTCCAGTTCCGACATAGAACAGGATTCATCCAGTCTCGATTTAGCTCAAAAACATTGAACTTTGAGTACAACAGGCACGATCACAAAACAAAAAAATTATTTCCATTAGAAGAAGCTGCTTCTGATCTGCCACTGCAACAAAAAAAAACATGATGCGCACCTACATAAAGATTAAGCTGCCCCGCCCTCTGGCTCAGCACTGACATTTCGGCCTACAGCGGAGGCCTCCGCTTCCTCCCAGTCTGATTCGACAATTCACTGAACATCCACCTCTGTTCCGATAGACAAGGGTCACGGTGGTTTAGTTCCGACTACGTCCGCACCGAAATAAAAACATTCTTCGGCTCTGGAATGCTACACTTTCAGACCGAAAAATCCTCCTGAACCAATCCTCGATGTTATCCAGGAACGGCTCAATCTGAAACAGTAAACACTGGAAATTCAACTCCGAACCAAAAAGATAATTCTTCAACTAGTAAAGCATCAGTCATCTAAAAGACAATTAGCTTTCAAAGAGGCTATAGACATTCCTCTACAAACTCCTAGAAAGAAGAAAAAGGACATTACTACTAGCCCTTTGCATATTCCCATACCTACCTCACCAAACCCACCACCACCAGCCACTCCACCACCTGATTCACCATAACCTTCTGAGTGTGGTCACATGTCTCCTCATTCACCTATAATTGATGAGGATGATATACCAGAGGGGAGACATCCTGGGGATGCTTGGGATGTATATGACCTAGAGCCACAAGGGGATACAGACCCAGACATTTACCCCACATTTCCAACACCACCAGATGATGCCTCTGCCTATCAGGATCTAATATCCAGAGCTGCAACTTTTTGTAATGCGCCTTAACAAAAGACCCAGTGGAAGATGACTTCCTTTTTGAAACATTATTCACTGCTCAAAGGTCTCGATATTTACCAGTCCTTAAAGGTATGTTACATCATGTAGAGAACATTTTTAAAGACCCTATCAAGGCACAAATTATTACACCAAGTAGACAAAAAGTACAAGGCTGTACCATATGACCCTGTGAGCATCCGGGGACAATTAACACCAGGATCACTAGTAGTGGGCAATGTTTGCAAAAGAGCAAACTCCCAAACAACTTGGGACGCTCCTCCCCCAGAAAAATAATCAAAACTTATTGATGTCTCTTGGAAGACAATAGCAGCACAATCTGCTAATCAATGGCGTATTGCCAACAGCTGGATACGACAGGGCCCATTGGCACGAGATGGAGGAGCTCCTCCAATACCTTCCAGAACAATATAAGAGGGGTATTGAAATTGTTAATGAGGGAAAACTCATCACTAGCAATTCAATTAAATCCGCACTAAACTCTGCGGATACTGCAGCCAGAGGTATAAACACCAGTGTCCTTTTACGTAGACATGCTTGGCTGCGTGTCTCAGGTTTCAAACCTGAAGTGCAACAAACAATTCTCAATCTCTTCTTTAACTAAGAGCACCTCTTTGGTCCTCAGGTGGACACAGAGCTTGAGAAAATAAAAAAGGACACTGAGGTTGCCAAATCAATTGGGCCTTACAAACTTCCACATATCGGGGGTCCTTTCGTAGGCCCAATTACAAACAGGGTGCTAGATCTGCCTCCACTGACACCACCGGTTCTGCCTATAAAAATCAAGCTCAATCCTCCACTAGTAAAACCTTTTATAGAGGATCTTACAGGGGAAATAACTTCAAAGGTTTCAGAAATTATACCCAAACCACTAATGCAATGACTTTCTTACCATTCCCCAGACCATTTAATACCTGTCGGGAGACGTCTTCAAAACATTTTACCGGCATGGACTAACATTACTTCAGATCAGTGGCTGTCATACATCATCCAACATGGTTATTGTCTGGAGCTTATCACAACTCCTCTAAATATTCCACCTCGCGAACACAAACTATCTGTTTTGCATCAATCTCTACTACAACAAGAGATATCAGCTCTATTACTCAAAGGAGCTATAGAACCAGTCCAAAGACAATATCACGGAACAGGAGTATACTCACTATACATCCTTATTCCCCAAAAAGACGTCTCACTTCAAACCATTCTGGATCTCAGACTACTTGTTAGACTTGGCATCATTTGGCGTGTTTCCCCTGTCTTTTTGCTTTCTGACCTCCCAGTTTTGACTCTGTTTTTGCTGGTTTGGTGTCTCTGCGCACTTTCTCACTGCTGTGCAGTGTTAAAGTGCAAGTGCTCCTGTTGTAAATTGTTATTATGGATTGGTGTCTCCATGATTGGCATATTTGATTTACTGGTAAGCCCCTAGTAAAGTGCACTGAGTGTGGCAGGGCCTGTAAATCAAATGCTACTAGTGGGCCTGCAGCACTGCTTGTTCCACCCACATGAGTAGCCGTGAAAAGGTAACTCAGGCCTGCCATTGCAGAGCCGGTGTGCAGTCTGATACTGCCATGTCGACTTGGCAGGCCCTAACCTTCCCTCTTCTTACATGTTAGTCACCCCCAAGGTAGGCCCAAGGTACCTCTGTGGGCAGGGTGCAGTGTATGTGAAAGGTGGAACATGCCGTGGTGTGTGTGGCATGTCCTGATAGTGAAGTACTGCCAATCATGTTTTTCACAATTGCAAGGCTACCTGTTCCCATTAGATAGAATGGAGAGTTTGCTTATAATATCTTATAAGCATAACTACCCCTGGGAACAAGGTAGGAAAATACATTTTAGTATGCCTGAACTCAGAATGTTAAAATTAATCTTTTAGTGAGGGTGATTTTACATTCTGTGTTTGAAAATACCACTTTTAGAAAGTAGGTATTTTCTTGCTTAGCCATACAGTGTGCCTCTGCTAGGATGTGTATAGACTGTCTGGTTTGTAGTGACCGGGGCTGGGGATGTGCAGTGGTTCCAGAGAGTCTGGATGATTCAGGGCTGGGCTGAATAGACCTGGGCTGCATTTAGAGTAGGGGGAGGAGATTTCCTTTCACCTGAATGGGCCTGGTCTGCCTTCCACAATGCTGTCTCTACCTCCTGCCAGGAAGCTGGGCCAGAGAGGACAGAACTGGTTTCGACTAAGCACAGACACACTCTGCCTGAGAGAACAAAGGGATTTTGAGTATAAATATTGGGGCCCAGAACTTTAGAACTCGCTGAAGTCCAGGAACCTGCCAAGAAGAAGAGCTGGAAGAGCTGCCAGGAGGAGTACTGCCCCTTTGCTGTGTTTTTGCTTTGTTGGGTTGGCCTGCAGTTGCTGCTTCTGCCTTGGGCAGTGGAAGGACTGGACTGAACTTTCTTAACTTGTGCTGAGTATCTCCAAGGGCTTGAAATAGAGCTTGCCTCCTGTTCTGAAGTCTCAGGGACTACAAAGACTTCACCAACCTCTGGGTACCGCTTCTGGAACCGCTGTTTCAGTTGCCACAGAGAAGGGAAAAGCAACCAACTCAGTCGCTGACTCCTTGTCCTGACGACACAGCAGAAGGCACCGTCCGCATCTTGAACAATGTAATTAATAATGTCCTGCCTGGAAATTACTTTAGTAGACGGAAAATTGACTCTCCTTTTAATTGTGCTCGGCTAGAGTCACGCATGAGCCATAGAGAGGCTATATTCGCTAAACGTCCAGTTATGATAAATGGGCAAAAATGTTTTTATACAATCTCATGCAATGCATTTGATAAATCACAGTCAATAAATAGAAAGAGCATGCATTTATATATTTATTGCAAGTATCAAAGAACAATAATAAAAACGCTTAATAATCGCAGCACAATGATTTGGGCAGTTAGTGAAAACAACGCCAAGAACAAAACAAATATGTCAATGTATCTTATCCCACACATCCATACATACCACATTCATACCTCAAGCAATTTGCACACACTAAAAACAGAAATTAAAGGAATCTGGAGAAACCATCCCTCAGATATATTCAGAAGAATGCCTAAAATGTGCAGTCCATTTAAACAATGAATCATTGGTCTTAAAGTTTTTGAGTAGAATACATATCAAATTGTTTTTTTTTAAAGCATAATATTTTTATACTATCATAATATAATTTGATGAATATTATACATAGGTTCAGTTCTCCGGAGTGGTAGTTTGGTCACTACTGCGAATATACTGATTCTCTCTTGTTGGTGGTCTCCACAACATGCGCCGGCGTGCGTTTCGGTAAAGACCTATAGGTCAGGTCGTACCTTCTTCGGGCGCTAAAAGCAAGGGGATCAGGAAAAATTGGCGTCCGACCAAATTCTGTCCATCTGGGTGGACTGGAAAATGAGGAGATACAAGGGCTTTCTGTATAAAAAGGGGTAACGCAGGGATGCCCCAAGCTTGCCGATTTCCTAGGGCGATTCTTGAAAGTCAGTGTCCGCTCTGCAGGGATGAGGATGCGGTATTCAATATGAAAAGGAGTCTGGGATCAGGTCCTCAAGAAGGGCGAGAGAAAATCTCTTGGTCTATCCCACAAGGCTGGGTGGGAAAGGTACCGTACAACATATATGAAAGCACAGTTGTCTGTATCGGCAAGATGAACCTGAACGCAGCTCCTGCCGTATGTAGTGCGGTGCTGCCAGAAGGAAATGTTCACGGCGCGCATCTTGCACCGCAACCCTGGTCTCACCGACGACTGCCGCTACCGAGCCGCTGCTTGCACCGTGACCTGTGGGCACCGCACTCCGCACCGCCTCGCTTCACTTCGCCATCCTGGTCTCACCGACGCTGCTGCTGACTTCGACACAGTGACCGCATTGTGGCTGGGGGCACCGCTCGTAAGTGTCACGACGCACCGCCTCGTCCCACACAGCAGTCTGGGCCGACCGACGCCAGCGCCCGATAACCGACTCTGTCGCTTGCACCGCAACCTGCCAGCACCGCATCGAGCACCGCCTCACCCTGCACCGTAAGCCTTGGTCTCACCGACGCAGTCTGGACGATCGTCAGCGAGCCGATGCCTGCACCTCATTGAGAGGGCACTGCACCCTGCACCGCTTTCATTTTGCAACGCAACCGCGACGGTTGCCACGACCGGCTCGCACCAACGTGCCAGCCGCAACGAGAAAGGTACTGCTACCGAGTCTGTCCACGCTTTAGCTGGCCCGTACCAACACGGTCGGCTGGAACTGTTGGACTCTGTGATTTTCAGCATCGCGGTAGCCCCGGACGGAGCTACCGACTCGTACAAACTGTGTTTTTGAGGTATTTCTGCACTTTTAAGGATATCTTGCAAAGTATATATTTTTAAAGTACTGTATGTTGGATTTTTATCGTTTTGGTCTTGTTTTGGATATATAAAAATATTGGATATTTTTTTTAACTGGGGTGGTGTCCTTTTGTAGTGTTTTCACTGTATTACTGTTGGTTATGTGCAAATGCTTTACACACTGCTTCTGAAATAGGCCGGACTGCTCGTGCCAGGCTACCAAGGGGGTGAGCAGGGGTTATTTTAGTAGTGTAACTCCCTTACCCTGACTAGGAAGAAGGGTCCCTTCTCGGACAAAGGTGCAAACCCTTGCCAACTAGAGACCCCCATTTCTAACACCACTCAATCATTATATTTTATCAGAACACTTCCACATGGTCACTCTCCAGGAGGGGATTCCACTGCTACAAAAAGGCAACTTCATGGCAGCTCTAGACCTGAAAGATGCCTATTTCTACATACCTATACACCCATCATACAGAAAATACCTATGGTTTCTCTTCCAAGGGAAACATTATCAATTTAAAGTTCTTCTTTTTGGAGTCTCCACCACACCAAAATATACATGCGTTTCCTTACCTGGACGATTGGTTGATAAAAGCAAACCACTCCCAACAATGCAAACCGCATACACAGCAGACTCACCCTATTACATCAACTAGGGTTTACGATCAATCTGCAAAAATCCCTCCTTCAACCATCTCCAATACATCCGTATTCAGGAACTATACTCAACGCTCATGTGGGACGAGCATACCCAAATACAGACAGAATACAAAACATTGTATCACTAATCCAACACCTTCAACCTCACTCCCCAGTAAAAGTAATTGGTCATGAGACTTTGTCATGAAGGCATCCTGCATATCAATAGTTCCACATGCCCGATTACATATGAGACCGCTGCAAGAATGCCTCTCGCGTCAATGGACACAGTCACAGGGTCAACTAAACGATATAGTGTTGGTTAGCAGCCGCACACATCAATCTCTGCAGTGGTGAAATGCACAAAATCTATCCAAAGGGCGGCCATTTCTAGACCCAGTTCCCCAAGTCATTCTTTCAGCAGATGCTTTCCTGACAGGCTGGGGAGCTCCCCTTCAGGATCTAACAATTCAGGGTGCATGGGACTCCTAACACAGGACTCTGCATATCAATTCCCTAGAGCTTCAAGCTGTTCACCTAGCATTGAAAGCGTTCCTACCTCACCTACTGCGCAAAGTTGTCCTAATACCAACAGACAATATGACAATAATGTACTATTTACAAAAACAGATGGGGTACACACTCTGCAGCTATACCGCTTAGCCCAAACCATTTGACACTTGGCAATACATCACAACATTCAGATTCTTGTAGAACATGTACTAGGGACAAGCAATTAAGTTGCAGATCTGCTTAGCAGGACGCAGCAACAAGTACACGAATGGGAACTTCAACCCAAAGATCTCCTACTGTACTTTCAAAAATGGGGTTCCCACAAATAGACCTGTTTGCAACCCCAGAAAATGCAAAATGTTCAAACTTCGCATCCAGGTTCCACATCCCCTATCCAAAGGCAATGCCCTATGGATGAACTGGTCAGGAATATTTGCCTAAGCTTTCCACCTCTCCCACTATTTCCATTAGTGATCAGGAAACTCCGGCAAACCTCCCTTACCCTAGTTCGAGGAGCTCCAACATGGGCGCGTCAACCGTGGTTCACAACACTACTAGAACTCTCTTTAGTCCCACACAAGAAGCTTTCCCTCAACCCAGACCATCTCACACAAAACCAAGGCCCAATAAGACACTCCAGTCTCAAGGAAATGAACCTTGCGATTTGGCTCCTGAAGTCATAGAATTTGAATACTTAAATTTATCTCAACAGTGTATGGATATTCTTAAACAAGCACGTAAGCCTACAACCAGACAATGCCATGCTGCCAAATGGAAAAGATTTGTTCTTTACTGTCGGCAGCAAGCGGTTAACTTTCACAAGTACAAACAATCCTTTTGTATTTGTTGCATCTCAAAAAGTCTGGTCTAGCATATACCTCAATACGCTTACACCTAGCAGCCATTGCTGCGTACTTACAAAATAAACAAAACTTGTCGTTATTCAGGATACCTGTAATTAAGGCGTTTATGGATTTATGGAAGGACTTAAAATAGTCATTCCATCTAGGGTTCCACCTGCACCAACATGGAATCTTAATATTGTACTAACAAGACTCCAGGGACTCCATTTGAACCACTACAGTCCTGCCAAATGCAATATTTATCATGGAAAGTTGCATTTCTAGTAGCTGTCACTTTACTTAGGAGTATTAGTGAGATCCACTCACTAACTTCAGAAGAACCATTCTTCCAACTACACAGAGACAAATTAGTCCTTTGGATAAATCCAAAGTTTTTACCTAAAGTAGTTGCTCCTTTTCACATTAATCAATCAATTGAATTACCTGTTTTCTTTCCACAACCAGAGTCTGTTGCAGAAAGAGCCTTACAAACACTGGATGTCAAATGAGCTTTAATGTACTACATTGACAGAACCAAGACTTTTAGGAAAACTAAGCAATTATGTATTGCTTTTCATCCCCTCACACTGGAAATCCTTTCTCAAAGAGAGGAATTTCAAGATGGATAGTAAAATGTATCCAAACCTGTTTTGCTAAAGGTAAAATACTTTTACCTGTAACCCCTAAAGCTTACTCAAATCGTAAAATAGGGGCTTCTATGGCATTATTAGGCAATTTTCCCCTTGCTCACATTTGCAAAGCAGCAACATGGTCCACACCACACACCTTCACAAAACATTATTGTGTGGATATACTTGTACGTCAACAGGCCAATGTTGGCTAAGCAGTACTAAGGACTCTTTTTCAAACAACTGCTACCCCCACCGGATAACCAACGCTTTGGGAGAGGGTCTACTTTACAGGCAATGCACAGCATGTGTATCTACAGCACATATGCCTCAAGTGGATTATGTCACTTACCCTGTAAGCTTCTGTTCTTGTCATGTAGTGCTGTAGATTCACATTCACCCTCTCTCCTCCCCAGAAACCTGTGTGGGTTGCAGTTTATTTACACTAATTCACATTAATTGCATGGCCATCACATCACTAATACTACAAGTGCACTATTACCAAAGAGAGGAGTTGCACAATTGCGTGATTCGAACAACTTCTTTGAAGAAAAATAACTTGCAATCATTCAAGCCCAACACTAGATGGTGGACTTATGCACAGCATGTGAATCTACAGCACTACATGCCAAGAACAGCTGCTTACAGGGTAAGTTACATAATCCTTTCTCCTCATGCTTGATCCTCAGACTTGCTGGAAACCTTTGAGATGCCTTTTAGCCATTCGCAATCTAGCTCCTGCGATAGGGGTAAAAGAGACCACTCAATGTTGCTGAGAACCGTCGGGGCACTTCGTTTCATACCCGGCATCTTCTCTCAGTCTCCAGAGCAGTCACACAGGAGTTGATGTGATTCACCTCCTGCTTATTTTGCACCAGGCCGCCCTACACTTTTTCCAGGGTGCCTTGGACCAATGTAATTTTAGATTAAATCATCCAGGTGGACCTCTAATTGTCTTTTAGGAACAACATCTTTAGATCTTATTCCTGCGTCAGCTTTTGGTTGACAGTTTCTACCTCTACGGATTCCTTATCTTGTACTTCCTTGACTTTTTGTTTTTAGTACATAGAAGACCAACTTGTCCTACAGCCCTCTTTGCCTTGGTTTCTTTAGATGTGTTCTTAAATGTCCAAATGGACATTTGGGTTTACTGAGAGAAGCTCACTTTAATGTGTGATACAAACTCCAGTGTAATCTCAGCTTCCTTATTTGCTTTGGGCCAACTTCACCATTTATTACCTCTCTGCCATCCCTCAGCAGCGGACAAAGTCCCACTTACGAAACAAAGGAATTCTCCTGCACCTCAAAGGTCAATATTGTCTCTCAGTACGGAGGTGATGTTTTATTTTCTGGCAGTGCTTGGTGGGGAACATGCTGCTTGTTAAATAAAACAGAGGGTGATATTAGAACTGGTGTGTGTGTAGTAAGCATTTAAGTGGCTGGCATTGCATGGTGTGTGTGTGAAACATTTTGCTTTAAAGTGTTGTTCATTGTTAGGAGGGCCTCTTCTGTAAATATATAAGAATGCCCTGCGTGAAGGTAGTGTTTTATTTGTTGGGAAGTGCTGATATACTCTGTGGAGTGTGATAGAATTTGATGTCTGGGAACCTAAGCTGTAGACACACCAAGTTATTAGGCAATAGTTCACATTTTCTGTCTTTTTAACTAGTGTTGACCACAGAAGGCCTCAACCACCTACTGATTTACTATCCCATGATTCAAAACCAAGACATTCTGGTCAAGTTGCAAACAGATTTCTGTAACAAATGTTATCCTTACTGAACTAATTTAGTAAAAGAAAAGTTGCTTTCTCCATGATGCTACCTTCATTTATGGTCATAAAAAACAGCCCACTTATGTTGAGATCGTGAAAACATATCTGTAAATGTGTTAACTTAAATATATATGTCAAATGTTGCCTTAATTACTGTTTGTTCCTTAATGTTAACCTGTAAAATGAATGGCCACTGGAGAAAGCCTGTAGGCAGGGCGACTAAAATGTTGGCACTAAAATCTTAGCATGTTTTTACTCAGTACTTATGGCATTTGTATTTGATTAAAAAAAAAAAATTGAATACTTACTTTTGTCTTTAGGGAGACTATAGGATTTACTACTTAGACTCATAATTGGGCTAGTGGATATAAAACATACAGATTTTTAATACATTTTTTGAGCAGGTGCATACTAATTTTTGTTTCTTTTTTTAATTCTCCCCTTAAAAGAAAAGACTGTAATTTATGGAGACTCGGAGGGAGTGGCCTCTCTGAAAATGAATGTAACACGGTCACTTTAAGTCAATAGTCTGAAGCATCATCCCACAATGCAGAGCATTCACAAGTTACACATACTTTATTATTCCCTGCCTGAAGCAAACATTCCTTGAACATAGACTGTGCACTTCATTTTTCTTTTTCACAAAAAATGCATTTTAAGAAGAGATTTCTTTGCTTCACTGTACATTTCTTGCTTGGGTCTTTCATCTAAGACCTTTTTTTTTAAAAGTAAGGTTTACTTCTTTAATGGCTAACCTTTCCTGACATATACTCTGTAAATTTTCCAAACATCTTCAGTCTGCTTCTGCATAACAAAAGTTTCTTTTGTGCTCACTTTTTGATATTTTGTTCTTGCTCTCTTAACCACATGTGGTTTTTTCTGCTCAAAAGATCTTTCTCCTTTGGTGACGGCTTAATGAGAGGAGATAAGTGCTGCAATTGACTAGCTACATGTGTGTTAATTCTAAGCACTTCCTTCTCTGGATTTGGACTAGAGCAGCAAGGGGGACCAGCTTGGGTTCTTTACTTGCTTCACTGCCCTTGGTTCCAGCTGAGGTCTCATTGATTTTTATCCTCTCTTTAAAGCGTTAAAGGTGAAAGAGTGCCTTACATTGATGTTTGGCTCTTGCTTCAGCAAGTTCTCTGACACCCAGGAGGGAATTCATATTAGGTGTCATCATCAATAGTGTCCCTACATGAAGGTCCTCGATGGTGAGGAACATTCAGCCTTCGGAAGGGTACGCTGCTGCAGAAAGGATTGTTGACACAAGCATTGATTGCTCTGTCTGAAGCCATCCAAGAGAACTGTAGTAGTCATTACCAGGAGAGCCCTAAATGCACACGGGACCAGTTCATAACATCATTGTCCAGGGGGTTCATCTACAGATGGCATTTTGGTCTGAGACTAAGCTATACCCACTTTTGAGGTAATTCGGAAACTCTTTGACTTACATCAATAATGTTCCCTAACATATGCCGTTTTACCATTTTAAAGTACAAAGAGCACTGCAGAGTACAACATTTCTTCTAGAATCAACGTCATTCCTGTGACAACAGACCTTTGATACGTTCAAGGTTTTAAATAGATTGCATTATCATTTGCTTGCATTTTTCTTGAGCACAACCCATTTGTTTTGTCTACGCTTTAAGAGCCCACATATCGTTAATGGTCAGAGACTCATTGTGAATGTGCTCAATGCTTTTAATTGCTTTATTCTGTATTCCAGCTTATCAGAAGGAACACAGAGGTTTGGTTTCTTTAGGCCAGGCCTATATATGGATACAGCTTTATGTGAGTGCAAAGCCTAAGAGCTAAAAGATTATTTTCTTTGCCAGCTGGACCACTACATTAACAAGTGTTAATTTTGATTTTTGGGAGGTATGTTCTTTGCACTCAAGGAGATGTGTTTTCTGTCTACTATCCATGGGTGGCTCATGGGTTGGGTTTCGAGCTAGTCAGACATTCTAGCTAGAAAAGTAAGATGTGATTTTTTTCAGTACAGTTTCTAAAGGGTTTTTAGGAGACTTTTTTGACTACAACCAAACTTCCTTGGGGACTTAAGTTATCATTCTTTCAAAGAACAGAAGCAGTTCATATTCTGTTCAACCTGTAAGTATTTTTCCAGGTTGACATACCCTTCCTATCATCAGTCCTGTGTTTTATACATGATTTCAGTTCTAGAAATGAGTTAAGAGGTATTGATGACTACATGAGTTTCACCTGATCTGCCAGGAAGCATTGTTTCCTCATTCTTGGTTTTAGTGCCATTGCTTGTTTAGTTGTATAATGCTCATACCTTGGGCGAACAAGCATCTCATTCTAATAAAGTTTGCTATAAGATACTCTAACACTCGTCTTTTTTTTGTCTACCTGTGCTTCATTGCTTGCCAGATGAATGTGAGGGCTGTCTACGCTCAGGCCTGAACGCAGATGAGCACCACCCCCGCCTAACACAACTACTGCGCCACACCTACCACTGGCTGCACTCCGCAGAAGCCACCCACCAGGGTCACTCTTACCTAAATCTGCATCCCTGATAACGCAGTTATACACGCTTCCGCTGTCTCATCGCTTCTCCGGATAAGGGTGACCAGCGTAGACGCATTTTCTTTTTGTTTTTTCGTGTTTTTAGCCGTTCCAGCTTTGATTCGTTTATTGTTTTTATAGTTATTGAATCAATGTTTATATGGTTCATAGACCTGGTTCTGGACAAACGCCTGATCACCTGAAGGTGAAAGTCACCTCAACCACCCCCTTTCGCTGCATGGACACTCTCACTGGCGGCTTGGGCACAAGCTGAGAGCATGGCTAGGCATAGAGAGGACACGAGGGGCCTCCATAAATACCCCATATCTGGCAGCTGGGACACACTGCTAGTGGCACTGTTCTCAGGCCTGAGCTTAGATGAGCACCACCCCAGCCTAAAACCAGTGCTACCTCCACACCTACCACTGGCCGCAATCGGCAGATGCAGCCCTCCAGGTCCCCTGATAACCGAGTTATACGCTTCTCCGCTGTTACATCGCTTCTCCTGACAAGGGTGACTAGCGCAAGCACGCTGTTTTCTTTTTTAGTGTTTTTACTAATTCCAGCTTTAATTAGTTTTTCGTTCTTCTGGTTATTGAATCAAAGTTTATATGTGGCATTTACATCACAATCAACCTGTCAATAACACAATAGTTATTTGTCAAGATATGATTACACCCAAAGCACGTTGAACTGTCCACTGTAACTATGTGCACAATTACGGTAAACATCCTGATGTATGGCGAACATGCAAAACGCAATGGAAGATGAAAATTATACTGTAAATATTTAAAAATGCCAACTAAAAGATTAAAAGAAAAATTAATGTGAGGGCTCTCTCTTGCTAGTAAGCAGTCTCCTCCTCTATTAGATTTTCCACACTTTTAGTTTTTGTATTTTTCTGTGGTCTGATTCCTTAGAAGATGGTGGCCGGGTTGCATCAAGAGAGCAGAAGGTAAAGCTAGACATAAGAGATGGGGCCAGTCATTTCTGGAAGGGTACTTAATTCAAGAGGGTGGGGGCAAGAGAGGGTGAGGTTAGCCTTCTCTTTTCTTGTTTTAGGAATTTCCAGTACCCTCATGTTTATGCGGTGAAGGAGTGTTGTTTTTTGCCTGTGTAATGTAGATGGCGCGTAGGTTAGGCCAAGTGACATGAATTTGATGCATGCAGCGATAGCGAGGCAGTGAGTTCCTTGTGAGCATCGGCGATGTGCGCATATTTAATGTGTCCATCTTGATTATGATAAGCTAATTTTATCTTGCAACTCCACGTGGTCCATTTTGACCTGCTCTCTCTGTAACCCCACAATTTAATTTAGAATTGGTCGCCCGTTCCATGAGCAACCTAAATGGTGTACTGGGCAGGGTTGTCTTGAACAACATCCTCCAACGTGCCTAGGCTAACTGTATTTATTTACTGAGCAATAAATGTGTTCAACCAGCCCAGTTGCATGTGGATTATATAGTAAAGTGTGAGTGGCAAATGTTGTGCTCTTAAGGTCTCTTGCATCTCTTTAGAGACCAGTTGGACATTATTTCCAGTATTGTTTCTGAAGGTTAAGTACTCCTCATGTCCTGCTCAACTGAGTACACCCTGGGTAACTTGGACTGATAATCAGTTTGGACTCGAGGATACCTTTATATTGCCCCCAATCTTTGATCAGCAGCATAATATTGACATCTCATTTCTTTCAGGGTTGTTATGACTCACAGTGATACACATACTGCGAAATGTATTTCATCACACATTAAGCACGGAAACATTCTCAGTGACTTCTCAGGTGCCTCCATCTGTTTGAGTCACTGCTACATATACATTATTTTACTGAATACTTTATAAAATAGTTGTTTTATTATAAACACATTTTTATTGAGGTTTTGTACAACATAACAATAAATGCAGTGCAATCCCAGAAGAGAATATTATCCAGCCCACGTGCCAGCAAACACTGTATTCACATATCACTTAACCTAAAAATCCGTAATATTCCCACCATTTACCCTGAATTCTGTGATATTTTTGACAGCCTGCACGTGTGGCGTATAAGGGTTCTTAGTTTCGAACATCAGTCCACTGCTGCACGCTGTAATGTTTAAAAAATAAATAAGTGGTAGCGGGGAGAGTCTCAGCATTCCAATGTCTCACAATCTTTATAAAATATATTTTAATTTGAAAAATGAAATAAACAAGTTTCTAAGAGGCAACATTTTGTTATTTCTAATGTTTTCATTTACAAATCATGCAGCCAATAAGCTAATTGCGGTGATGGTGCAGCTTGAGTGGGCACAAATTACCCACTAATAAATTAGGACACCACTCCTACACGTTTCAGCTCTCCAGAGCCTTGATCACAGCAGAAGACTGACTTTCATGGACTTCTTTTAAAGTGCATGTAACAAAAATAATTCATGAAAAGTTAAAACTTTGTACCTTCCTTTACAAATTCATTCAGATTCCATCTATTCCACACACCCAAAAACGATAAAAATTGCAGCTATATTAGCAAACAGTTCCATGAGCTTGTAATTTTAGTTTCCAGATCAAGGTTCCCAAGAATACTATTTCATGTTGACTTATTTATTTCTGCTGACACTTATAGTGAATTCGACACTCCCAGTTCTTGCAACATCTCACAAACCGTGTCAAGCAGCTATCTTACCCAACATGTGATATGACCCTACATTGCCCAAACTCAATCCTTCTGTTTCTATTAGAATAAATCAAATCAACGGGAGAGAGATTCCTGTTCTTGGTTGCTTGCCTACGTGCTTATGGTGTTTTGTTGTAGTCCGGTGCTACACATTTTGTAAACTCATATAAAATACTAGCTCTTCAATTGAGAATGAGATGCCAGTAAAGGGGTGAGCTAGAGTCAATGTTTGTGGTTCTGTCAATGTCTGAGATGGCACATATTATTGCCTATTTTATGTATCCTGTGATCATGTTAATAAAACTGCCTGATCCTACCTATGAGTTTATATACACCGCTCCTTTTAATGAATACAGCTAATATATATTACAGGAATAAGAATGGCCCATCCCTCCTTTGGAGAGAACCCTGCCTCTCTGTTTCAGTGGGCTAAAAAAACCAAATGGAGTATCCTGATGGGCTACCCGAATACCACGGTAGGCACACTACACAAAATGCAATGTGAAAAGTCAGTGGGTTTGAAACTTTTTTTCCCATCATACCGTCTTTTAGGCATGGGGCTTTGTAAAATGGATTTATCTCCTGCTGGACGCTATGCAAAATGTCCAGACATTACATCCAGGTGTTCAGAGCAGGGTCTCGGCGATAGAAGGACTGTATCCAGGGAGGTAGGATTGTGTAGGGAATGTCTTGTATGTGGACATTAAAGTATGTCTTTCCATCAGTTCCTCTGATTCATTGGCTGGTGCAAAACTTAAAGAAAGCTGTGATCAACAGCTCATAAGACCCAAACAGCCTCTGCAAAGTTCCAAGGAGTACACAAACGAATCTGGAAACTCAAATGACTACCTTCGTGAACAATACCTGCTGCGTTCTACATGAAGACTTAGTCACTTGCAGAATGCAGCAGTGATTGTTCACGCATGCGGTCATTTGAGTTTCCAGTTTTTTTTAGTTTCATTTGTGTACGCTTTGGAATTTTGCAGAGGTTGTTTGGGTTTTATATCAGAAGGAATTTATAGCTTGGGCGGTGACATGTCGCGTATATCCTATATTGAACAAGTACAATAGTGCATTAGACAGATGACTTGGTCCTGATGAGACTCGGTAAGTAGTCCCTGGTCGAAACATCGACACCACCTTTGATTGTCCTCGAAAGAACTGACTGAGAGCATATGTATACAGCCGTATATAATCCCCTTAAGACATTTGTTAAACTAAAATACAACCATGGGCTTTGTACAGTGTTTGTTTAATTTGTATATTTACATGTTCACTTTTCACGAGCACTGCGTCGTCTGCAGTATACTTTCACTGTATTTATTGGACCATATTTGGATCAGATAAATGACCAAATATGAAGCAGCGAAAGTAGAGGCTTTGGATTATTTCCATAAATGTATTCAAATGTTTATAGTGATATGTTCTACAATGGAGCGAAAATCACTGATTGATCACATTACCTTAGAGCAACATCTTAGGTAATTTTCTAATGAGTCCCACAAGACAGTTGTCTTAATGGAGTATTCTTACCCTTGTCCCGTGGGTATGCAGGGTTGGCCTTGTTTATCTTGCAGATAAGTTATTGTGTAAAGTATATTATAAATCCAAGATGCCTTTAAAGGTGGATTGTTATTACACATTGGTAAAGCCTGTGTAAAGGCAGTTTGTCATCTAAAATTCACAGATTAATCACTATAGTAGACAATGGTTTTGATGTTGTTTATCTCCTCTGAGAATCCCTGGGGGTAGAAGATTTGCACTTTGATGAACCCTGCTAGCAGTGGCCTATCAAGGTACTGTGGGCTTTAGGGCAAACAAAAAAAACAAGGAAAATGGGCAGCCAGTACTTTAGTTTAATAGTAAAAAGCAGCTATAATTTGGGTGCAGTGGGCCTGTTAGACCCCGGGGCCCTGGCAACCACTCCGCCCGCTTGTTAACCCATTTAAGAAAGACTTTGTTATTGTTTTGCCAACAGTTATTTTGTGCATTTTATGGCTATTCTTTACTTTATAGCTGCCTTGTGGGAAAGGTTCATTATCCCTGAATTGCTTTTAGTGAAATAAAGGCTGTAGGCCTGATTGCTTCGTTGGGAAAAGTTGTGTCAAATGCTGTGGATCTGATCTGCTTATTATAAAACTTGAGGAGAAAGGGAGTATTCTTGACATATTTACTGTGAAAAATGTGTTTAAAGGGAGTGGGCCATACAGGGTGGACTGGCATTACACCGTGTTAAAGGATGCAGACATGTATTTTTTTATGCAGAATCTCGCAGATTACCGTAGTGGGCAACAGGTTTGACGTTGGTTACTCATTCCTGTAAACCATGAGGGGAGAAGATTTGCACTTTGACTCTCGTTAACCCCGTTTTGGAAGGATTGTATATTGTTTGTATTTTTTTTTGCCAACTGTTATTCTTTTACACATGTAATTTTATGACTGTATGCTGATGGTTGTCATGTGTGAATTTTAATGTTCAGTGAAGTAGGCCTGAATTATTTAAGGTTGCATGCCCAGGATAAAGGCTACAGGCTTGATTTGTTCACAGGGAAAACCAATGTCTGATCTGTTTATTGGGAAAAGTTTCCACAAGGTGGTAGGCCTGACTTACTTATTATGAAAACAAATGTTAAAGCCAATAGGCCTTTGAGGATGTTAAAGCCTGTAGACAGGTAATTTGTTACATGGAATCTCACAAATTACTCTAGTAGGCAAAAATGTTGGTGTTTATTATCTCCTCTGACAAATCCTGAGAGTAGAGGATTTCCAAAGTGATGCTTGCTAGACCCACTTTGTAGTACCAGTAAGTTTAGTTGTCTGCCAAACTCCTGTAACCCAGACATTTCATACAAATAATACATGCACATGCATACCTACATAAAGCGCTTTGGATCAGCCATCTTCTGCCATTGGTCTGTTTGAGTGGTATATACCATTGGCATCTGCTGTGACAGCATGCAACATGGTGCAGTGGGTCAACCACTTCAGCCACTGGCTTTATTGCCCTGTGAGTGAGTGAGCGAAGGTATTTTGCCTAATCACATATGCACAACTGCCTACAAATTACTACTTTTCTGCCAGGGCTTGAAGGCTAGTCTTCTTATTTTCCATTTTTTCCTTTTATAAGTCCCCTTTCGTTTCCTTCCTTTCCTGCAGCTCCCAAGACAGTGCTTCCAGGCAGCTCCCTTACTGTTATTTGATATGCAGTGTGACACATCCTGTACACATACAAAAAGAACAATTGATAGAAGAATTTAGAACAATGTCATACATTCACCCCAGTACAGAGATATGGGCCTAAATCCATCGTTTTTTACTCCCCATGCCAATCCAGTTTGAACCCAGCCATATGCAAATCGGTCTCGACCCTGCTCCCTATGGGAACAGTCCTGCCCGAACTGCAAGGCCAGGTCCTCCTGTACACATCATGTATGGCAGCTGCTTGTAATTGGGTCAGTCATCTTGGAATTGTATTGCCTATTGTTTTATCGTTCCAACATGCCAACATCTTTACAAGCATTATGTCAGCCGTATAGGATAACTGCAACAGTGACAAACTGTACACAACACCATTGTATGCATGTGTATGACACTTATATTGCGCAAACCTAGTTGAAAGGCGGCAGAGCACTGTACAGGGTCAAAGACTAAGATCCAGTCAACATGAGTTTGGAAGAGTAACTGGATTTTAAGTGTGAAAGTTCCACTATGTGTTCCCATCTTTGAACGGTATGTGCATAGTGTATCATTGTTTAATCGCTCAAAGATGGGCAATATGTTGCTTCTAAATCTGAAGGATTTTGGAACTTCTAAACAATTATACTGTGTACACTACTCTTGCAAGACAGCCTCCCTCTCCCATGTATAATTTAATTTTTTATTGCAAGCATATTTCAACCACATTTAGGCTTTGGCTTATTTCATTTTTTCTTTCAATTTATATTTCAGATGCTTGTTGAGTTTGGGTGTGTGTTTTATTGAGAATGGGTGAGCGAACGAATGCAAGAATGAGCCATTGGGTGGATGAATGGATGTATGAGTACATGGATGAGTAACCGAGTGCATTTAGGATGACTTATTGGTGCCTAAACTCATTAGTGACTAAAGAGGTACTTTCAATTATAAGAATCATTTGCATTGCTAGTGCTTGTTTAAGGTGGGGCAGGTCATCTGGTAGAGCTTTTCCCAAAAGAAGTCCCTGGGGCATCAGTAGCTACATTGGTCTAAATGGAAACAAATGGGGACCATGACCAACAGTGGAACTGGATCACTCAGCTGGGGGATAAGGCCACCTGTCTCCTGGTCCCTCTTGAGCTCTGTAGGAAGTAGTCACTGGCATTCTAGAGGTGTGTGGAAGGTTGGGGTTTGACTAGGATACTCCATTCGACTCGTATAGTGGCTAGACCAGTGGCTTAACTCTGACACCTTTTGCTTCTCTTGGGCAATTGGGCTTGAGCAACCTTGTCACTTTTGAGTGGTCTTGTTTCCTGATGGAATCGCAACCGTCCTTCTAATCAGCTGGAACTTGGGCTTTTTAAGTTTGAATCTGACCATTTTCTCTGGACAGGAGCATTCCAGCTTCTCATGCTATTAGGTGCTTCTCTTCAAGTTCAAACAGCAAGGTGAGTCAGCATGCCTTCCCATATTTAGGCCCACTCTTGATACAGAATCGCAGCCTAGAAGATGTTTCACTTCTGATCGGTGGTCTTTCTTAAACTCCTTGCTGTCTGACAAAGATGAATCCAATACTGGTTGAGGGGCAAGTGCTTATTCTCTGATAGCCAAAGTGGACTGCCACAACCAGAGAGGGCCTACAGTTTTGAAATGTTTTAGCGCTCCTCCAATCATGGGGGATCCTTTTTCCTCACAGTATCTGCTCAAATTTGTAAGCTTCATGCCCAGTTCAATCAATCAAAAATAATCTTTATTTGGCAGTAATCGCAGCCATAAAAGATACCACAGTTAAAAACAGCATCAGAAACGTTTAACAGCATGTCATCCAGGTGTACCAAATCCTAAATTGTCTTTGGCTTCGGTACAATTCTATTAAAATGAATCCATAAAAAAAAATGCACATACAAAAAATAAACTGTTACAAACTCATTAAGATCATTAGTGCAAAAACGCAGAGATCCCTCTAAACATCAGTCCGGTCTCGAGTTTCTTGATTTAAATACTGCTCTTAAAAAACTTGTGATAATAAAAATGGTTTGAGCACTTGACATTAATTGCAAATGTAAAAGTGCTACACGAACCTGCCTAAACCCCATTTCTTTTAGGTAGGGTTTAAGATACAATCGCCTGGGAAGGGTATAATATTTACATAAAAATACAAAATGTAAGGAATCCTGTGGAGACCTATTGTCTTCTATGCGCTGAACAAAACCTGGGGGGATGCCAATAGATGGTGGAGCATATTTAATCTAAAACGGGTGATTAAAAATCTGTCATGGGCACTGGTTAAAATGGAGAGAAGTCTCCATGCCCTGTAATGACTTAACTAAGGCAAATCCTCTCACCGTAGATTTTTTGAATTCCATGCTCTCGCAGTCTGCCGTGACTTTTTTAAGAAACAAATCTTTGACCAGATTTTTATCCTGTTTTCTTAGTTGGTCATACTTTATAAAAATATCGGCTCTTCCCAGAGCAGATAGTTTCCTTTATATACCTTAGCCACGGAATTTTAAGAGCATTGTCAAGTGAAAGGCAATCACGGATTACTGCCTGGTTAAAAGATGCCTTTTCATTAGAGCAGACGTTCACCCAACCCAACAGGGGCTTAACAGCGACTAAACCGGATATATACTTAATGCCTAATTCATTGTGTACAGTATAAGACGGAGTGCCCCGAGGAACTCTCAGCATCCGTCTTCAAAATGTGTTTAGCGCCGTCTGAATTTTATCAGCCCCCAAATACCCCCAGACACCTCCACTGTACAAAACTCTAGAGTTGCAAAAGGACTGATACAATTTTAAAATCATCCCTGGGGACCATGTACCTATTCTATGTGCATAATTGGCAATTGCTCCCAGAGTTTTTTTTCATATCCCTCAGCTTCCCCTCTTTCAAAATTTTCGAATTTAATTTATCATCAAACACAAAGCCCAGGTATGAAAAAGATGGGACCTTAACTAGACTATATGAGCCTGCCTTATTTGTCTTTAGTTTGGACCCTCCACTTCCTATCTCCATCACAAATGATTTAGTAAAATTAGGGGACAGGTCCGACCCATTAATAAAAGAAACAAACCAGTCTATTAGGGCTTGCAACGTCCGCGGTGTATGCGCTAGCAGAACAGCGTCATCTGCGTACAACAAAACGGGCACGAATCTCCTGGCTATTCTCTGTATATCCTTATGTAAAGATGTCAAGGCAGATTCTAGTCCATTTATATATAACGTAAAAAGAAAAGGAGCAAGGATACACCCTTGGCACACCCCTCTAGTGCAATTACAATTGTCAGTGAGTCCTCCTTTAGTATACGTAACTGCAGTAGTGGTGTCAGTGTAGAGTTATTAAAACATTTATAATTGCAGGCTCAACTCCTAACTCATTCAATATCATCCACAGTTTATTCCTGTTCACTCAATCGAATGGTAGAGTCAGGTCCATAAAACTCCAAAAAAGTGATCCCTCTTTGGCAATCGTATATTTAGAGAGCAAAAGATAAAGGTTCAGACACTGGTCTATTGTAGATTTACCTGTATGAAAGCTATATTGCACCTCCGATATAATTTGTTTGTTATCTGCCCACTCAGCAAGCCTATTTAATAACACCCTCCCCAAACCTTCACTGTAGAGTCAATGAGGGAAATGGGCCGATAACAATGGTGGGTTATCCTTATATCCCTTTTTAAAAATGGGTACAATAGTGGCAGTGGACCATGAAGGTGGTATAGCTGCCGAAGATACAGCATTTAATACCCTTGTCAGAACCGGGGCCCACACCTCAATATTGTTCAAGAACAGGTCTGGAGGAATCCCATCAGGTCCCAGGGCCTTATTCTGAGACAGTCCCTCTATACCTAACCTCACCTAACCTCATCAAGAAGGAAGTTAATAGGCCCCACACAAGGCAGTGGCTGTGAATCGTAAGTAACTCCCTCTTCATGACCAAAATTATAAACAGTCTGGAAGTGGGCCTTCCATTGGTCAGCAGTAATATGTGACATAAGTTCGACATGTCTGGTTCGGAAAAACAGGGGCTGTTAATGACCTTCCAAAAAAGAGTGCTATCTTTTAAATCGCTGGCTTGTAGCAACTCCTCCCAAGCTTGTTTTTGTAACTTTTTCCTCTGTTCCTTGGTGGCCCTTTTATAGCTCCGCCGACAACTAGCCACCCAGTATCTATTACGTGGGGACTGCTTCAGGGCCAATTTGAGATTCCTGTACGCCTTGGAACACTCGCTGTCAAACCATCTTGGATTCTCCGAGCACGTTGAACCCCCAGAGGTGGTTAACAAACTTGCAAACGACTGAGCAATGACAATAAATGAACTAACTATTTCTGTTCCTGAGAATGATATGTCTAGACACTTTATTATCTCCTGTTGCAGCAATTTAAAAAGTGAGTGATTAAAAACATCAATATCCACCAGTGACCATCGTAGACGCCTCCCCTGATCTACGGCTACTAGTGTACCCTTATTCCTACCGTCTGGCGCTACCTGGATACCCTGCATCACAAGTGCCAAGTTCAGGGGGTTATGATCACTAAAGGGGCTACATAAAATTTTAAAAGAAGATATGTAGCACTCCAAAAGTGGAGAAACAAAAATGAAATCAATAGTTGTTGCACAACCTCTCCCTTTATATGATGGCGGCTGCATACAATTTGGGGATTTAGGCACCTTATCTAGTGTAAATATTAACCCAAAGTTATCTAAGATTGCATTTAGTCACGGCCATCTGGAGAGTGCTCCATGACCCTGCATATGGGGGAATCTCGCGAAGACTGACCCATATTCGGGCACTCATGGCAATTAAAGTTTCCTACCAACATAATGTTATCCTGAGGGAGATCATCTCCCTGGAGCGATTCCATGAGGCCGCTTAGCTCCGACAGACTAGAGCGGTCCTGCTTATTTCTTTTGGCATTATAAAAATTGATAGCCTCATCGCTCTCCCTACCACTAATTTAAGGACTTGTGCCACTTTAAAGTCCCAGTTCGCCTGTTTCTCAGACCCACCAAGACTAAGGGCTATGAAGATAACTAATCCTTCCCTCGCTCTGCCAGACGTGGAATCCACTGCAGGTAGGAAAAATGTCTTGTATCCTTCAATGAAGAATTTATTAACCACCTCCCATGTCTCCTGGATGCAGATAATATTAAATGCTCTAATAAATTGGATCCACCTAATATCTTCAAATTTAGAGGCTAATCCTGCCACCTTCCAAGAGATAACATTTAGATCTCCCTCTTGTTCCTGCTTAAAGGGTTTATAACATGCAGTGACTTCCACATGGGAGTTTAGTGAGCTGATAGGGTTGGGGTGGCTATAAAGATGTCCTTCCTATGCACACAACCCTTGCTCACTGATCTTACTTTCAAGTGTTAGAAATTTAGCAGTCATACTCTGCACTATACTATAGCAATGGCCCATCTTATGTCAGTCTAAACCATTAAGATCTGACAGGGGAGCAAAGGAATTAAATGTGACCTTTGTCCCCCCCAACATCCCCCCCCACCCCTCGGCACAGACACCCCCTCCCGGGCCTAAAGCCGGGCTGTTATTTACAGCATAGGGAGCAGGTCTATAAAAAAAAAAAAACTGTGGAAGGGGCTTAATACCAGAAGCATAAAAAGGAAACTGGGCAGAATGCATCAAGATGTTATGTGCAAGCTCTGGCGATCTAAAGAGATGATCACACAATCTCCCTCAAATGTTTTCTTAGAACGACTGGTTTACACACTGACAGCAGTTTGTACAAGCTTGAGACGGATGTGTATTGGCTTACTGTCTGAAGAACGTTTGTCCTACGAGATGGCTGCAAAACTGAAATTTGGGGGGGGGAGGGGGGGATGGGGGAGATTGGTGAAGTGTGATTTACCCAGGCAGCGGAAACCTACACCAAAACATAGGAAATGAGCTGGCAAAACCTCCCGCCCAACAGGATCTGACTGGGATGTCTGCATTGGACATCAGGTCACTCACCCACCTAATGTATATATGGTGTCCAGTGGATCCAGGCACTCACCAGTCTAGTTGCATACAGGTAAACTTGCACACGCACTACAGTCAGCATTCCTCTATTTCCGAGGCATGATGAACGCCTAGGGCCCCAGAAATGGGGACTTCATGAAATGTTTTCGGGGAAGAGCTGGTAAGCAGTGTGCACATAAGGTAGAGTAAACTCATCTGTCTCATAGAGATTAGTCCAGGCTTTTTCCTAGCAATATGGCATTGTTTCTGAGGCTAATGCGGTCTTTCGGAATGGGCAAGCCACCCTTAAGAACTAGTTTTGTTATTGTATGCGTTTGTACTTCTTTACCATCATCCCTTGTAAGTGCACTGCTTGTTGTCTTATCCCAGCCATTATTAGATGAAGATCTCAAGATGAAGGAATAGACTGATCTCAAATTGTATTTCTTTGTCATGAGTATTTTGACAATTAGTAATCCCTCTATCAGAGTTTTGTGGCCTCTCAGATCGTGTCAAATCAAAGTGAGAGACTTTGGCTCACGCAGGCATGGTGGTCAAAATGGGTCATCATTGTATTCTCTGTACAACTTCCTTTTCAACGTTATTTAACAAGCATTGGCAAAGCCATTAGGTCTTGCCTATGCAAGATCTATTTGGCTTGGTAATGTTTTTTTCTGCCATGTTGTACAGCAGCGCTGCTTTATTTGTATATAAATATATATTTATTTTGTTCTTGCAGCACAGCAGCCATGCAGAGGTACAACTTAGCAAAGAAACTATTCCAAATCGCTCTACTATTTAGATTTATGTTTTAAGCCATGTGTACAACTGTGTGGCTGCTGTGCAGCATGCTTGAAAGTTAAAAAAAGAAAAATGTCTATAATGTGGCCAGCATTGAATTTGTGATATCCAATATGGTAAAAAACAAGTATTAGCTTAGTTTTACAGGGTGCAATGTAGGTCAGGAAATGGGTTCCAATGCTCTAGTTTGTATTTTTCAAGAAAGCAACAATCTGTATTCTGTGTTTTTATGTCACAGTGCTTTAGAGTGGTGCGATTATTGCCACCTCACCTGGTAGCGAACTCGTGGGTTCTGTATTTCCACATTTTCTTCTGATTTAAAAGCACCTTCTGCAGAGTTTGTGTGTGTGTCCAGCAATGTTTAAACAACCATAATAATCACACAATACCTCTGTAATTAATGTATTTGCTGGGAAGAGATCATAGTTATGTCAAATGGTAGTTTTAACTCCTAATAAAGTAGCACAAAGGGTTAATATGCCTGCTGCAAAAACAACACTTGCATATCACAGAAATGTATTTTATATGGATCGCTTAGTGGGTTTCTGCTTTTGTCACACAAATCCTTTTGGTACTTGCAGTTCATCATGTACAATCCTAATGTAGCACAGTGAGCTATGAACTGTCCTCAAATACCTGCATGCAAACTGCAAGGTATATATTTTTTTGTTTTCCGCAATTTGTCATCATGGAAATGTTAGTAAAATGTTTTCTTTGTTTCTAAATGCATTTGTATTAGTGAACCCAACTCCAAACACTATGCAACGTTTCAAAACCTGAGTCACAACTTGAAACCAATCCCTTTTGAATATAGTGCCTACCAGTATGAATGACATGTGACTCCTACACCCTGTAGTCCTCATTGTTTATGTAACATTTAGTATACAGTGATTTACACGTTGCAACTGCATCAGCTGCACGAATACGCATTGGCTTTTAGTTTGTACATTTTGTTTGCCGGTTGCATTTTGTAGCGATTCCTGTAACATCAATTTGGTGCTAAAGAGCATATAAAGGCAGGCTAAGGCTGTGAAAGGTAAAGCTGGGTAGTTTTGGCTAAGTAAATGTTTTTTTGTAATAAAAATGTTACTTCAGAAAAGTGTGTGCGTGTATATATATGTATATATATTCATTGAAAAAAACAATGGTTACAGTCACGTTATAGTTGGGCTCAAATCTCACTCTTACAAAACCAGTGAAATTCAGCAGTTATAGTTACCTGAGCTTACTATAACCTACGCCCCCGCAATGCACTGCTTATGACCTCACATATTACATTACTCATGACATCACAATCCCTAAAATTAGTATGATACTTTCAACAAATGATTTCTATTGTAACTCAAATCTGTTATCACCCTTTATGTTCTCCTTTTTGTGACCCTCAAAACCTGCCATTCACTATAATGCATTTCAATGGGGTTCTATTATGTATGTTGTTCCAAGATGGCTGCCACCACTTTCTGATTGAAGTGTTAGCAGCTCAGATATACACATTTTGTATTACTTTAATATCTCCAAAACTACTGAATGGATTTGCATCAAACAACAAGAAGCGTGATCTCCTGAACAAAATCTGTCTTTCTGACAAATTTGTTGTTTTTCTGTCCAGCTGTTTGGGCTGCAGGTGTGTCTAAAGATGCTATGGGAATTAACATGGGAAATGCACTTTTCTGACCCCCCGCCCCGTTTTCTTGGCCCCCGCTTGACAGATCACCCTAAAACTTTCCATGCACAACTAGACTCACTGGGGCACTTTTTTGTGAAAAATTTGTGAACATTTGTCAAATGGCACCAAAGATAACGAACAGCAAGTAAGAAAAACGCTTTTCCTATAGAAATATGGTCCTAACTACAAATATCTAATGGCGACCGCCAGTAGGTAATATTATAATATATATATATATATATATATATATATATATATATATATATATATATATATATAATCTACTGGCGGTCGCCAGTAGATAGTTATAGTTAAAACCTATTATCCATAGGAAATCCGCGACATTCTATTTGAAATAACGTTGGCGCCGGTTGACGAAACTTCGCGAAAGTTTCCAACTTGTTGGGGCGCTCCGGTCCGCTCCTATCCTGAAAGTCTCGGGGTGATAAGTCAAGCGGGGCCGAGAAAAAGGGGGTCCCAAAACGCGTTTTCCCATTCATTTTTCCATAGGAACCTTTAGTCGCAGCTACAGCCCGAACTGCTGAACGGAATTACACCAAATTTGGCAAAGAGGTAGCCCTTGGTTCAGTGTCGTGCCTTTTGCTTAAATGGTGTAAATCTGTTCAGTAGTTCCTGAGAAAATCAAAAGTAAAGTCACATATATATCTGGGCGGAGCCTAACCACCCATGTCATCGTGAGATCTGATTGGCTGTCAGCACTTCATCCTGGAATTGCTGGCAGCCATCTTGGGACCAATATAAATGATAGTACCTCATTGAAATGCATTGTAGTGAATAGAAGATTTTGAGGATCACCAAAAGGAGAACTATAAAGGGTGATAACAGGCTTTAGTTACATTAGAATTTATTTGTTGATGGTACCATACTAATTTTAGGAATTGTGGTGTATTCTAAGGTGATTTTACCATGTGAAAAACTTTCTGCTGGGATATCATGAATCATGTTTGAGAGAACACTATTTTCTCATGCTTGTCCCGTGGAGGTTTGGAAGGTGCTCCAGAAGCTAAAATGGGAGCATATTTTCTGTAAATTCACATTATCTTTCTCACTCATGTGAGAATGAAGTCTGACATTCTCAGTAAAACATGTACATCCAACAAGGGCAGAGACTGTCAGTTGATTCCTTTGTGTTCTACTGCAGCTTCCCAGAGTGTTCTAAAGAACAACTAGAGTGCTAACAGCCTTACTTATGACAAAAGTATGGCACACCTGAAGCCATCTTGATTGGAATAAACTGGTAACACTTAAACAATTTAATTTAAAAGGAACAAAATGATGGGGTTCATTTTGTCATAGAAATTATGGTTAGTGCTGTAGAAAGAAAAATTAGGACATATTTCAAGGGTGATCTCAAATATCTTCCTGTTATATTTCAACAGGAGCAGCCTGCCAGTTGATGCCTTTGTGTTCTACTGCAGCTTCCCAGAGTGTTCTAAAGAACAACTAGAGCGCTAACAGCCTTACTTATGACAAAAGTATGGCACACCTGAAGCCATCTTGATTGGAATAAACCGGTAACACTTAAAACATTTAATTTAAAACGGAACAAAATGAGGGGTTCTTTTGAAATAGAAATTATGGTTAGTGCTGCAGAAAGAAAAATTAGGGCATGTTTTAAGTGAGATCTCAAATCCTCTTCTATTTCATTAGAAAATTCTGACATGCAGACTGAAACAATCACTTTCAATACCAGCAGCAGACTACCAGTTAACTCCCTGGTGAGCAGTAGCTTTACTCCAGTGATCTAATGAGCAACTAGAGTGCTAACATTCTGAATTTATGGCAGATGTGAGACACATCTGAATGCCTTCTTGATGGAATCAAAGTAAAAAACTGAAAGCATTTCCTACTGAGGAGACTGCAGTAAATGAAGAAATTAGGAAACTTCATAACAAAGAAGTCTTCCAAGATGGCCACCAGTGAAAAAAGAGCCCAAATGTAGCACAAATATTACCCAGATGTAGCCCACATATAGCCCAATGACAAAAGTGTGCAAAACACTTTTTATTTTTAGTTTTTTGCAGTTTTATGTATTGCAGACTGGTCAGGTATTGGAGCATTGCATCTTAAAACATGACCCCTACACTACAAAAACACCACTGCACTACCTTAAACCCTAAAACACTACCCCCAGAACGACCCCCTACACTACACAAGCACCACTGCACTATCCTAAACCCTAAAACACTACCCCCAGCACGACCCCTACACTACACAAGCACCACTGCACTATCCTAAACCCTAAAACACTACCCCAGCACGACCCCTACACTACCCAAACACCACTGCACTAACCTAAATCCTAAAACAATACCACCAGCACGACCCCCTACGCTACCCAAACACCACTGCACTACCCTAAAACATGACCCCCTACATTACACAAACACCACTGCACTACCCTAAACCCTAAAACACTACCCCCAGCACGACCCCCTACACTACAAAAACACTGCACTACCCTAAACCCTAAAACACTACCCCCAGCACGACCCCTACACTACCCAAACACCACTGCACTAACCTAAATCCTAAAACACTACCCCCAGCACGACCCCCTACACTACCCAAACACCACTGCACTACCCTAAAACATGACCCCCTACACTACACAAACACCACTGCACTGCCCTAAACCCTAAAACACTACCCCCAGCACGACCCCCTACACTACACAAGCACCACTGCACTACCCTAAACCCTAAAACACTACCCCAGCACGACCCCCTACACTGCCCGAACACCACTGCACTGCCCTAAACCTTGAAACACCAGCCCCTGCACGACCCCCTACACTGCCCGAACACCACTGCACTACCCTAAACCCTGAAACACCATCCCCTTCATGACCCCCTACACTGCCCGAACACCACTGCACTGCCCTAAACCCTGAAACATCACCCCAGCAAGACCCCCTACACTGCCCGAACACCACTGACCTAAACCCTGAAACACCACCCCCAGCACGACCCCCTACACTGCCCGAACACCACTGCACTGCCCTAAACCCTGAAACACTACCCCCAGCATGACCCCCTACACTGCCCGAACACCACTGCTCTGCCCAAAACCCTGAAACACCAGCCCCAGCACGACCCCCTACACTGCCCGAACACCACTGCACTGCCCTAAACCCTGAAACATCACCCCCAGCAAGACCCCCTACACTGCCCGAACACCACTGCCCTAAACCCTGAAACACCACCCCCACAAGACCCCCTACACTGCCCAAACACCACTGCACTGCCCTAAACCCTGAAACACCACCCCCAGCAAGACCCCCTACACTGCCCGAACACCACTGCACTGCCCTAAACCCTGAAACACCACCCCCAGCACGACCCCCTACACTGCCCAAACACCACTGCTCTGCCCAAAACCCTGAAACACCAGCCCAAGCACGACCCCCTACACTGCCCGAACACCACTGCACTGCCCTAAACCCTGAAACACCAGCCCCAGCACGACCCCCTACACTGCCCGAACACCACTGCACTGCCCTAAACCCTGAAACACCACCCCCAGCACGACCCCTACACTGCCGGAACACCACTGCACTGCCCTAAACCCTGAAACACCAGCCCCAGCACAACCCCGTACACTGCCCGCACACCACTGCACTGCCCTAAACCCTGAAACACCAGCCCCAGCACAACCCCGTACACTGCCCGAACACCACTGCACTGCCCTAAACCCTGAAACATCACCCCCAGCAAGACCCCCTACACTGCCCGAACACCACTGACCTAAACCCTGAAACACCACCCCCAGCACGACCCCCTACACTGCCTGAACACCACTTCACTGCGCTAAACCCTGAAACACTACCCCCAGCATGACCCCCTACACTGCCCAAACACCACTGCTCTGCCCAAAACCCTGAAACACCAGCCCCAGCACGACCCCTACACTCCCCGAACACCACTGCACTACCCTAAACCCTGAAACATCACCCCCAGCACGACCCCCTACACTGCCCGAGCACCACTGCACTGCCCTAAACCCTGAAACACCAGCCCCAGCACGACCCCCTACACTGCCCGAACACCACTGCACTGCCCTAAACCCTGAAACACCAGCCCCAGCACGACCGCCTACACTGCCCGAACACCACTGCAGTGCCCTAAACCCTGAAACACCAGCCCCAGCACGACCCCCTACACTGCCCGAACACCACTGCACTGCCCTAAACCGTGAAACACCAGCCTCAGCACGACCCCCTACACTGCCTGAACACCACTGCACTGCCCTGAACCCTGAAACACCAGCCCCAGCACAAGACCCTACACTGCCCAAACACCACTGCACTGCCCTAAACCCTGAAACAACACCCCATGCATGACCCCCTACACTGCCCGAACACCACTGCACTGCCCTAAACCCTGAAACACCACCCCCAGCGCGACCCCCTACACTGCCCGAACACCACTGCACTGCCCTAAACCCTGAAACACCACCCCTGCACAACCCCTACACTGCTCGAACACTACTGCACTGCCGTAAACCCAGAAACACCATCCCCAGCACGACCCCCTATACTGCACGAACACCACTGCACTGCCCTAAACCCTGAAACACGACCCCCAGCAAGACCCCCTACACTGCCCGAACACCACTGCACTGCCCTAAACCCTGACACATCACCCCCAGCAAGACCCCCTACACTGCCCGAACACCACTGCCCTAAACCCTGAAACACCACCCCCAGCAAGACCCCTTACACTGCCCGAACACCACTGCACTGCCCTAAACCCTGAAACACCACCCCCTGCACTGCCCGAACACCACTGCACTGCCCTAAACCCTGAAACACCACCCCCTGCACCACCCCCTACACTGCCCGAACACCACTGCACTGCCCTAAACCCTGAAACACCACCCCTAAACCCTGAAACACCACCCCTGCACCGCCCCTACACTGCCCGAACACCACTGCACTGCCCTAAACCCTGAAACACCACCCCCAGCATGACCCCTTTACTGCTCGAACACCACTGCACTGCCCCAAACCCTGAAACACCACCCCCAGCATGACCCCCTACACTGCCCGAACACCACTGCCCTAAACCCTGAAACACCACCCCTGCACGACCCCCTACACTGCCCGAACACCACTGCACTGCCCTAAACCCTGAAACACCACCCCTGCACGACCCCCTACACTGCCCGAACACCACTGCACTACCCTAAACCCTAAAATACTCCCCCAGCATGACCCCTACACTACCCGAACACGACTGCACTGCCCTAAACCCTAAAACAATCCCCCAGCACGACCCCCTACACTACCCGAACACCACTGCACTGCCCTAAACCCTAAAACACTCCCCCAGCACGACCCCCTACACTACCTAAACACCACTGCACTGCCCTAAACCCTAAAACACTACCCCCGCATGACCCCTACACTACCCAAATACCAATGCACTACCCTAATCCCTAAAACACTACCCCGCATAACCCCCTACACTACCCAAAGACCACTGCACTACCCTAAACTCTAAAACAATACCCCGCACGACTCCCTACACTACCCAAAGACCACTGCACTACCCTAAACCCTAAAAAACTACCCCCAGCACGAACCCCTACACTACCCAAACACCACTGCACTACCCTAAACCATAAAACACTACCCCCAGCAGTACCCCTACGCTACCCAAACACCACTGCACTACCCTAAACCCTAAAACACTACCCCCAGCAGTACCCCTACACTACCCAAACCCCATTGCACTACCCTAAACCCTAAAACACTACCCCCAGCAGTATCCCCTACACTACCCAAACACCACTGCACTACCCTAAACCCTAAAACCCTAAAACACTAACCCCAGCACGACCCCTACACTACCCAAACACCACTGTACTACCCTAAACCCTAATACACTCCCCCAGCACGACTCCCTACACTACCCAAACACCACTGCACTACCCTAAACCCTAAATCTACCCCAGCATGACCCCCTACACTACACAAACATCACTGCACTACCCTAAATCCTAAAACACTACCCCCAACACGACCCTTTTCACTACCTAAACACAACTGCACAATTTGTTACAGGCGTTGCAACGCAGGCCTGTGGTGCTTACTGGAAGTACCTGGTGGGCTAGTTGGGCCCCAGGGACTCTCAGGATTCAAGGTGACCTAATCCCCCAACTTAAAACGCGCCACGGGGCGCGTTTGCACAGTGGTGAAGGGAGGGCGGGGCCTCTGGTGACATGTGCGCAAACACGCCCTGTGGTGCGTTTTAAGTTGGGAGTTAATTCCCTTTGAATCCTGGGGGCCAACTAGCCCACCAGGTACCTTCAGTAAGCACAACAGAGTTGCGTTGCAGAGAGGTGAAAAAGGTGCGTGGCCTCGGAACGCCTCTCTGCAACTCAGCTCTGTGGTCATAACTGTAGGTACCTGGGGGCTAGTTGGGCCCCAGGGACCCTCAGGATTCAAGGGGACTTAATCCCGCAACTTAAAACGCGCCACGGGGCGCGTTTGCACACATGTCACCTCAGGCCCCACCTCCCTTCACCACTGTGCAAACGCGCACTGGCTCTGGTTAGTCAGTCAGTTACCACCAGTACCCGTCTGAAAAGTTGTGGGCACAGGATGATTTTGCAACAAGGCCTCTTTCTGCTCCTCTGTTGGTTCTTTCTGCACATCTTTTGCTTCTTTCTGTGCGTTTTTCTTCTTTCTTCACATGTCCTACCTCTGTTGACATAGTTAGAAACTAGCATTTAAAAAACCTTTGAAATTCACTTAAAAAATCATAGGTTTCAGGCACGTTATAGTTAGAAATTAGCATTTAAAAAACCTTTGAAATTCACTGAAAAAACCATAGGTTTCAGGCACGTTATAGTTAGAAATTAGCATTTAAAAAACCTTTGAAATTCACTGAAAAAACCATAGGTTTCAGGCACGTTATAGTTAGAAATTAGCATTTAAAAAACCTTTGAAATTCACTGAAAAAACCATAGGTTTCAGACACGTTATAGTTAGAAATTAGCATTTAAAAAACCTTTGAAATTCACTGAAAAAACCATAGGTTTTAGGGACAGTTATAGTTAGTTGGACATTGCACTCGTACAAAACCCGTGAAATTCCCCTGTTATAGTTAGTTCAGCTAACTATAACTCGCGCCCCGCAATGCACTGCTGATGACGTCACATATTACATCACTCATGACATGGTCAGTGACATCACTGATGACATCATCCATGTGATAATTTCATGCATCTTCTCACACCCTAATATAACTTTTGATACACCCACTCTAAATTACAGACTGCCATTCTCAAAACCATAGACACTCCAACACCAAAAACTACATACCCACTCACTGATTCTTAGGTCTACACACACATCCACTCACTCACCTGTACAGTCACTCATACTTACAGTCACTCAGTACAGGACTATCATATGCACTCATACACCTATATAAACACACACACCGCCACTCATCCATAGAGGTACTCACACACCTAGTCAGTCATGCAAAAATTAATCACATACCCATTTACTCACCTATACAGTTATACACACACCAGCTCACTTACTCATACAAATACTAGCACATTCTTACGCTCTTATACAATAACTGATACAAGCACACACGCATCCATACAGCCACTCTCACAATAACACACTCTCACTTATAGCCATTTAAATACTCTAACACACATATATACTGCCTTTTACATATGTAGTTACTCGCACATGTACCACTGAGATATACATTCACTCACTAACACACCCATACACACACTCACCCACCCAAGCAGTCCATCACAGATGCACTCTTGAAATCATGCACCCAGTGAATCACCCACTCACACATCTATGTATAGAGTCACCCACACCCCACCCACATAAACACTCAGGCAGCCATACAGATACTCAGAGAACCAATCAATAACCCATATAGACACTCGTAGCTATTCGCAAATCCATGCATCCACTTACACACCAACAAACAGACGGATACAGACATTCACACAGTTTAGTCACTAACCCATGCATTCAGTAAGATTTGTTTAATCACTCACTTGTAGAGTCAGTCACTCACGTACTAAATCATCCATTCAGACACTTATACACCCACTCATTCTTCAATACGCCTTTCCCTATATATATTAAACATATTTAAACTTTACAGAAACACACAGTCACTGGATGATGTCATCAGTGATGTCATTTGAGATGTCATCAGTGATGTCATCAGTGATGTCACTGACCATGTCATGAGTGATGTAATATGTGACGTCATCAGCAGTGCATTGCGGGGCGCGAGTTATAGTTAGCTGAACTAACTATAACAGGGGAATTTCACGGGTTTTGTACGAGTGAAATGTCCAACTAACTATAACTGTCCCTAAAACCTATGGTTTTTCAGTGAATATATATATATATATATATATATATATATATATATATACATACACACATTTACCTACCAAATACTTACATTTGCGTGGTAAAGGCATATGTGTGGTAAAGATATTGCGTAGTAATGACTGCGCTGTAAATGCAGTTTCCATATGAAATGTGCCCAGTTGGGATGGTTAGCACTGATGACATTTCAAATGACATCACTGATGACATCATCCTGTGACTGTGTGTTTCTGCAAAGTTTAAATATGTTTAATATATATAGGGAAAGGCGTATTGAAGAATGAGTGGGTGTATAAGTGACTGAATGGATGATTTAGTACGTGAGTGACTGACTCTACAAGTGAGTGATTAAATGTATCTTACTGAATGCATGGGTTAGTGACTAAACTGTGTGAATGTCTGTATCCGTCTGTCTGTTGGTTTGTAAGCGGCTGCATGGCTTTCTGAATAGCTACATCAGTGTCTACATGGGTTATTGATTGATTGTCTGAGTATCTGTATGGGTGCCTGAGTGTTTGTGTGGGTGGGGTGTGTGTGACTCTGTGCATAGATGTGTGAGTTGGTGATTCACTGGGTGCATGGTTTCAAGAGTGCATCTGTGATGGACTGCTTGGGTGGGTGAGTGTGTGTATGGGTATGTTGAAGTGATTGAATGTATATCTCAGTGGTACATGTGTGAGTAACTACATATGTGAAAGGCAGTATATATGTGTGTTGGAGTATATAAATGGCTATAAGTGAGAGTGTGTGATTGTGAGAGTGGCTGTATGGATGAGTGTGTACTTGTATCAGTGATTGTATAAGAGCGTAAGAATGTGCTAGTATTTGTATGAGTAAGTGAGCTGGTGTGTGTATAACTGTATAGGTGAGTAAATGGGTGTGTGATTAAGTTTTTTGCATGACTGACTAGGTGTGTTGAGTACCTCTATGGATGAGTGGCGGTCTGTGAGTGTTTATATAGGTGTATGAGTGCATATGATAGTCCTGTACTGAGTGACTAAGTATGAGTGAATGTACGGGTGAGTGAGTGGATGTGTGTGTAGACCTAAGAATCAGTGAGTGGGTATGTCAAGTCAAGTCAAATAAAACTTTATTTCGGCTACACAGCCATAAAAGCACAATTATACAACACATTTTCCTCTTCTCCTTTTTTAAAAAAAAGATTGTTACATAATAAAAAAAAATAAAAAAAGGAGAGAAAAAATTGGGCTTAACATCAAGTATGATTGGCAAGAAAATACAATAGTATTTAGCAGAAATTCATTAATAGGCTACACAGATGCAAAAAAAATTAATCCTAGCACCAGGTCTGGGTCATCATTTAGTAGGCAACAGAAAAATACATCGTCTGGTATCAAGTGTCATATAATAGTTAAAAATTTAAAAAAGACTTTAGGTGAATAATTTTGACTATTACATTCTAGCCTTCACAAGGAAAGAACATTTACGTTAAAATTAATTAAAAATTAAAAATTGATTAAAAACATTGAAGCATTAAAACCACTTGTCCAGAATGGCATTGTGAATGAATTTTTCTCATTTATAAAAAGAAACACACAAATACGGTGGCTTATCTGGGGAGAAGCAGATTAATATTATTACCTAGCTCTTTTGACTTTAAAATGCCTCTACGTATATTCCACATCGCAAATAAAAATCTTGAAATAACAGTTACAAGTAATGGCTGCATCTCGTATTTAAAGAGCCTAAACACCTCAATGTAATCTCTAATCCCCAGGTTCCTACATAACTGGAATACCCACTTAGACCTTGGCCTGCTATATGCGGGACAGAAAAAAATGACGTGAAGTTCTGTTTCTTCTGGGTGGGTACATCCCGGGCATTCTTGTTTTATTGCTCCCTTCCATTTGTTAGTAAAAGCCCGCAACGGGAGCGTCCCATACCTAAATTGTAAGAACAATTTCTTTGCCATAAATAATTGGATGCTATCCAAGGCAGGCTCTAGAGAGTATTGTTGCTTAACGTCCAGGAACCTGGAGGTTAGAGATGAGGATTCTAAACTCTGGATAATTTGGGCCAATTTGTGATTTTTAAAAGCAATGGTTAAAGATTTTTTGGGGATAGCAGGACAAGTCACTTCTGGAGTTGACCACATATTAGCCCACCCCATTTGGTGGCACGTGTTCCTAATATAGGTGAACCATGGTAGATTGCCAGCTCCCAAAGTAGACAAGAAGTCCTTCAGTTCCTCCCTGTATGTTTCTAGCTCCGGCGTGCTCCAAAGCCGTCGCCAATGTTGAAGAGGGCGGGAGGCAATTAAATCAGCTATTGGATCTATACCCAAATCCATCCTAAGTGGAATTAGAGGTGTACTTTTGGGAAGACCCGTCAGCTGCCTAATGAAGGTGTTCTCAGTTTTTATCAAATTGCTTGGCAAACAACAACCCCAGAGTTCGGCACCATATAGCGTAGCTCCCCTCGCCTGGGTTTTGTAAATTTCAACTGGGGGACCAAAAACTTTAAGGGTAGAGTTTTTGTATACTTTCAAAATTCCCCCTGTTGACTGTATTAATTTAAGATCTGCTTTCTTTACTTGAGTCTCCCACTCCATTGTGTCATTTAATGTGAGTCCCAAGTAATCAAAGGTAGTCACGCGCTCTAAAGATCTACCGTCCAAACGAGGATGAGGGCAATTTCTAGTTTTAGCACCAAAGACCATAAACTTAGTCTTCTGGAGATTAATCTCCAGATCTCTTCTCTTACAGAATAGACTAAATTCATCCAGTACACGCTGCATACCCATAGGGGACTTGGATAAGAGGAGTGTGTCATCTGCAAACATTAGGGCAGGCATTTTACGATTGGCTAACCTTGGAGAATCTATATCTTTAACCAAAAGTAGGGTTTCAATTAAGCCATTTAGAAAGAGGGAGAACAGGGTCGGTGCCAAGACACAACCCTGTCTCACCCCCTTCTCGACCGGAAATGGAGCTGTCAGTTCCCCGTTCCTACCATACCTTATCCTTGCATAAGTGCCTTCGTGAAGGCGCTTCAAAGGTGGCAAAGATAAACTGGGGCACCCATATCTAGAAGAAGGGCCCATAACTGGTCGCGCCGAACCATATCAAACGCGGACTTAAGGTCCACGAAGGTTAAATAGAGGCTGCCACCCTCCAAGATAACCGTTTTCCAAAGGATCAACTGCAACCTAAATAGTTGGTCAATAGTTGACGTTTTAGACCTAAAACCAGCTTGTAATGGTGTTAAGACTGTCATCTCATCTATCCACAGTTGCAGTCGACCCAAAAGGACACGGGCAAATATCTTCTGGGTGACATCAATTAGACTTATTGGGCGGTAGTTTGCAGGATTTAACGGGGAACCTTTTTTATAAATAGGAATTATTTCGGCCCCAGCCCAAGTTGGAGGGAGTGCCATGCCACAAATGATAGCATTAAATAGAATCTGCAAGTAGGGGGCCCAAATTGCTTGTTCATTCCTAAAAAGATCTCCAGGGATCCTATCCAACCCTGGGGCCTTGTTTGGTAGCAGTTTAGTTAAAGCCAGGGAGACCTCTGCCAATGTGCACAGAGGTAGACAGTTCTTATTGGCGTCAGTTTCATCAGGATCTGGGGCCCCACCATCCTTATCTCTAGCCATGGGCTTAGCATATAGAGCTTTAAAATGGGATCTCCAAACTTCAGCCCCCAAATTTGGTTGTATGGCCGAGTTACCTTCTGGTTTACCCGTTTTAATTAGGTTCCAAAAGTTCTCATATCCCTAGCTTCTAATGCTTTCTTTATTGCATCCCATCTGTCTGACTCCCATTCAGCTTTCGCTACAGCAAGAGTGTTTTTATAATGCACTCTGGATACTTTAATGACGGAACTATCACCTTCCCTGATCGCCAGTAACAGAGCACTTTTGGCTGCCCTGCACACCTTGGTGTACCAGGGATTTTTAGGTTTTAAGTCAGAGCTGGCGGAACTCCTACCATTATAGAAAAATTCAGCCAAATTTGAGACCAGGTCTTGATGGTTCTTACCTATCACCCGTAGGGATACTAATGCATCATTGTTTTGTGAAGCAGTAAATGCAGTTACTAGGAATGGGATGATTTGATCGTACATAGTAGCCATTTTTTCTGATGTTTGTGCTAGTGTTGCCCAACGTACTCTTCTGCCCCCTCGGTTGCTATTAAATTCGAGGGGATTGTTGTGGCATATCTTGGTGCTCTTTATTCTGCAGATGGTCTAGGGTTAAGACCAGAGGGTTATGGTCACTCTCGGATCTAGAATGGACTGCAAAGTTCAAAATCCTATGCCATATTTCAACATCGACTAAAATGTAGTCGATTATAGAAGCCTGTCCCAATTTTTTAAATGTATAGTTACCTGGGCTATCAGAGGGAAAACGACCATTACATGCCCTAAGCGAATGGCTAAGTATAAGGGTGTTCATTTGTAGGACAAGAGGACTCCATCCTCTTGTCGCATAAGAGTTGCATTCTGGGATTGACCAGACGGAATCTTCCTCGCTAGAAATAGTGGTAGCAATACCATTAAGGGGTTCAAAATGGCAGTTAAAATCTCCTCCGATTATCACTTTCGTAGACACAGGTAAGGTGGGAAGAAATGATAAAGAGCATCAGAGTCTGTGAGGTTGACCCATACCTCACAGGACGAGAGTAAATATTAATAATGGCCAGCTTGGGAAAATTTTCTATCGTGAGGAGAATACACAAGATGTCAGGGGAGGACGTATCTATCGACTTAATAGTACATCCTAGATGAATTCCCACCCAAATACTTAATCCTCCTGAGGGTCTCCCCCTAGGCCCCTGAAAAGCTGGAATACAATAGGTTACATATCCCACCCTATGCAATTCCATTGTAGCCCACGTTTCCTGGAAGAGACATACTTCATGAGAATCTATAAATGCTCCCCAATCAGGGAGCTCCATTTTTGCAATTAGGCCTGCTACATTCCAGGAGACGATCTTAAGATTCTGCACATTTTCTGCATTACCTGTCAATATGGGCATAGGATCCCTCTCTAGTTGTAGTGCTTGTTGTTGCTGTTGGGTCACCTCCTTGGCCTGTGTCCTAGCATAGAGAGCTCCAGATACACTAAAGAGTGCACATTGAATACTAGTCCCTGGAGTATTCTCTTCATTTGTTCCTATTTGATGGTCAGTGGGAACCAATCTATCAGGGCTTAACTGCTCAGAACTCTCTTGGCTTTGTGGCATAGCTGTATGGGTGCCTATACCAAACAGGTGGTCAGGGGAAGGAATTAGTCAATCAACCAACTCTAAGGAGCTGTACCTATTACTAACAGGGATATTAAATGATGAGATGGGATCAGGACCCCAACCCCTGTTTGATACGCTTCCTACATCTAATCTTGGTTCCCATTTTTTATACACAATTCCCATTCTCTCCAACAAGGGGCTAGGGGGATAAAAATATCTCAGAGGAAGTGTCTGGATACCACGGCTCATCCCTGACTGGCACCATTCTAAAATGTGCTCTACCACCCTACTGTCTCTAAAATTAATCACAACACAATCTCCCTTAATATCTTTCTGTCTCTGCCCCACCCAACTAACCCTACGTGCGAATAACATTTCGCCATGTAACTGGTGAGGAATGGGTCTATTTTTATTTAACCAATGAATGGCTTTGTTTTTAATTCAGGGTAGGTCTCCACACATCCTAAATCTAGCTCTGGAACCCCTGATAGTACAACAACATATGGGGTGGAAGCTGGAGGCAAATCTATGCATGGCAAAGGTGAATTAGTTTGCCTCCGATTAGGGTACGAAGACTCCCCTTCATTATTCCCTTTGGAGTTTTTAGAAGCGTGATGCTGCATTGTTGGACCCTCAGTGGATGTCACCGCCCTAGTGTCTTGTGATTTTGCTATAGTGTTAGTCATCCTCTGGAGGGATAAAGCAGGACCCTGACAGTTTTGGGATGGGAGGATGGGCTCCACCAGAGCTGGTGAATGTGCAGATGATACTAGTGGAGTTTGGCCTTCAAGGGAAGGAGGCACAGTTAATACAGGTAGTGTTTCAGAATTTGGTAGGGTTTGGGTTGTTCTAACCGAGACCAGGGTATTTGTTGGTTGAGTAGCAAGCCAAATAGCCTCAATTTTACTACCCCAAGACGTAACCAGAGAAAGTAGCTTATTAATGCAAATCATTGTGGATTCGAGCTCATGTTTAATGAGCAGCTCGAAGTGGGTTTTGAATTCTTCTACCAAGTTTAAAGCCCAAGTCGGTGGCTCCATGGGTTTATTACTTCTGTCACTGTGTGTATTAACATTTGATGATAAGTTAAGCGCCACCTCTGGTAGTTGATTCCCTTGTTTCCCTCCCCTTTGATTTTTGTGTTTTCGATAGGGTCCCTTTCTTTTGCCCCCCCTCATGGGTGTTTTACTAGGGGTCTCCATAGCTGTATTTGCCTGTGCGAGTGATGTATCCAAGGAGAGCAAAGAGTCTAGTTGAAGTGGGGGATTTGGAACTACTGACTCCGTAATAACTGTAAGCCTGGGTAAAATCGGTGTAAGGGAGAGGCGTCTCTCAGTGCGTTCGATCTCACTGGAGACGACACCTATTGCTTGCTGTAGCATTTTGTCGATTGCTGTGGATTTAGGTGTCGACGGGCGGGCAAGAGTTTTCTGTCTGGTTATTGGCTTCGTGAGCGGGGCCTTATCCTTTCCCATAGCAATTTACGTTGGGGGAGTACCCTAAGTCTAGTTATAAATAAACAATCAAATAAGTAGGATAAACAAACAAACAAAGTCCACAATATGCTAAAAGAGTTTGAACTTACAATTGATATTAATAGCTCCCGAGAGACCGGAAAACCCACCAAAAGACAATACGCTTAATTAATACATATGTTTCCACAGAAGCAATCGACTTACATAAAACAAATTTTCAGGGGAGTAGCCCAACCCAACCTCGGTCGGTCTCGGACGGTCTCAGACGGGCCCGCCCTTGGCCCGGGCTTCGCCCGGCACGTCCCGCGCACGTCCCGCGCTGCGGGGGTAGAGGCTGCGCTTTATGCGCACAGCTGGTCAGGTGCCTCCCCCTCGTTAGCAAGACCCGGTACACCTGGGCGGGATCGCGTTGCACCCTGGATGTTGTGGTCCACCAAAGGGTGAAAGAAAGAAGAAATGGTCCTGCTGATGCAGGAATGACCCAGGGAAGCAGCAGCAGCTCAACGCCCAGGTCGTGAAACAAAGAGAGATCAAGGGCGGCGTCAGCGAAGGTCAAGGGAGCAGCTACGGGACCCACACTGCGGGGGAGAGGCTGCGCTTTATGCGCACAGCTGGTCAGGTGCCTCCCCCTCGTTAGCAAGACCCGGTACACCTGGGCGGGATCGCGTTGCACCCTGGATGTTGTGGTCCTCCACAGGGTGAAAGAAAGAAGAAATGGTCCTGCTGATGCAGGAATGACCCAGGGAAGCAGCAGCAGCTCAACGCCCAGGTCGTGAAACAAAGAGAGATCAAGGGCGGCGTCAGCGAAGGTCAAGGGAGCAGCTACGGGACCCACACTGCGGGGGAGAGGCTGCGCTTTATGCGCACAGCTGGTCAGGTGCCTCCCCCTCGTTAGCAAGACCCGGTACACCTGGGCGGGATCGCGTTGCACCCTGGATGTTGTGGTCCTCCACAGGGTGAAAGAAAGAAGAAATGGTCCTGCTGATGCAGGAATGACCCAGGGAAGCAGCAGCAGCTCAACGCCCAGGTCGTGAAACAAAGAGAGATCAAGGGCGGCGTCAGCGAAGGTCAAGGGAGCAGCTACGGGACCCACACTACGGGGGAGAGGCTGCGCTTTATGCGCACAGCTGGTCAGGTGCCTGCCCCTCGTTAGCAAGACCCGGTACACCTGGGCGGGATCGCGTTGCACCCTGGATGTTGTGGTCCTCCACAGGGTGAAAGAAAGAAGAAATGGTCCTGCTGATGCAGGAATGACCCAGGGAAGCAGCAGCAGCTCAACGCCCAGGTCGTGAAACAAAGAGAGATCAAGGGTGGCGTCAGCGAAGGTCAAGGGAGCAGCTACGGGACCCACACTACGGGGGAGAGGCTGCGCTTTATGCGCACAGCTGGTCAGGTGCCTCCCCCTCGTTAGCAAGACCCGGTACACCTGGGCGGGATCGCGTTGCACCCTGGATGTTGTGGTCCTCCACAGGGTGAAAGAAAGAAGAAATGGTCCTGCTGAAGCAGGAATGACCCAGGAAGCAGCAGCAGCTCAACGCCCAGGTCGTGAAACAAAGAGAGATCTAGGGCGGCGTCAGCGAAGGTCAAGGGAGCAGCTACGGGACCCACACTACGGGGGAGAGGCTGCGCTTTATGCGCACAGCTGGTCAGGTGCCTCCCCCTCGTTAGCAAGACCCGGTACACCTGGGCGGGATCGCGTTGCACCCTGGATGTTGTGGTCCTCCACAGGGTGAAAGAAAGAAGAAATGGTCCTGCTGATGCAGGAATGACCCAGGGAAGCAGCAGCAGCTCAACGCCCAGGTCGTGAAACAAAGAGAGATCAAGGGCGGCGTCAGCGAAGGTCAAGGGAGCAGCTACGGGACCCACACTACGGGGGGAGAGGCTGTGCTTTATGCGCACAGCTGGTCAGGTGCCTCCCACCTCGTTAGCAAGACCCGGTACACCTGGGCGGGATCGCGTTGCACCCTGGATGTTGTGGTCCTCCACAGGGTGAAAGAAAGAAGAAATGGTCCTGCTGATGCAGGAATGACCCAGGAAGCAGCAGCAGCTCAACGCCCAGGTCGTGAAACAAAGAGAGATCAAGGGCGGCGTCAGCGAAGGTCAAGGGAGCAGCTACGGGAC
>CAWUFW010021721.1:0-113293 GCA_963921515.1 Calotriton arnoldi | reverse complement strand
AGATGGCTTCAGGTGTGCCATACTTTTGTCATAAGTAAGGCTGTTAGCACTCTAGTTGTTCTTTAGAACACTCTGGGAAGCTGCAGTAGAACACAAAGGAATCAACTGACAGTCTCTGCCCTTGTTGGATGTACATGTTTTACTGAGAATGTCAGACTTCATTCTCACATGAGTGAGAAAGATAATGTGAATTTACAGAAAATATGCTCTCATTTTAGCTTCTGGAGCACCTTCCAAACCTCCATGGGACAAGCATGAGAAAATAGTGTTCTCTCAAACATGATTCATGATATCCCAGCAGAAGGTTTTTCACAGGAGTAAAATCACCTTAGAATACACCAAAATTCCTAAAATTAGTATGGTACCATCAACAAATAAATTCTAATGTAACTAAAGCCTGTAATCACCCTTTATAGTTCTCCTTTTGGTGACCCTCAAAATCTTCTATTCACTACAATGCATTTCAATGAGGTACTATCATTTATATTGGTCCCAAGATGGCTGCCAGCAATTCCAGGATGAAGTGCTGACAGCCAATCAGATCTCACGATGACATGGGTGGTTAGGCTCCGCCCAGATATATATGTGACTTTACTTTTGATTTTCTCAGGAACTACTGAGCGGATTTACACCATTTAAGCAAAAGGCACGACACTGAACCAAGGGCTACCTCTTTGCCAAATTTGGTGTAATTCCGTTCAGCAGTTCGGGCTGTAGCTGCGACTAAAGGTTCCTATGGAAAAATGAATGGGGAAAATGCGTTTTGGGACCCCCTTTTTCTCGGCCCCCGCTTGACGTATCACCCGAGACTTTCAGGATAGGAGCGGACCGGAGCGCCCCAACAAGTTGGAAACTTTCGCGAAGATTCGTCAACCGGCGCCAACGTTATTTCAAATAGAATGTCGCGGATTTCCTATGGATAATAGGTTTTAACTATAACTATCTACTGGCGACCGCCAGTAGATAATATATATATATATATATATATATATATATATATATATATATATATATATATATATATAATACATGCCCTACTGAATAATATGCAGGTCCCTGTCTGAGGACTCAAGAGGTCTTCCTTAGGGGAGACTTATATATAGTGTTAAGGGAAGTGGGGGCTTTGCCATTAATTGGAATGGCAAGGTTGAACTAGCAGTGTTACCTCTGCCCTTCCAATCTTCATTGGCAGGCTGGGGGCCATTTTGTACTTTGCCTCATACAGTGTGGCATAATCAATGCTGCAACCCTGGGTGGTCACTCTGTCTTACATGCCTTGGGTACCATATACTAGGGACTTACAAATAAGTCACTCTCTGCCAATTGGGGGTACCCAGTTCGACATACATTTTATAAGGGGATAGAACACTGGCACTGAGGTCTGGTTAACAGACCTCAGTGCACTCTCAGAGTTGAAATACCAGCAGCTAGTAGTCCAAATGGGGGCGAAACCTGCAAAAAGCCTGTTTCCTCAAACCCATGAAAGATTATGGTGGCAGCTCTCTAAACACATTTAGGGCACATGCATCAAGGTAGGCTTTTGCGATTCCTTAATTGCGATTATTAAGGAATCGCAATTGTAGAATCGCAAAGCCTATGCATGTAGGAATCGCTAAAAAATAGCGATTCCTACACATGCCTGAATTGCGACTATGCAAATTGCGAGTCGCAATTAAGAATAGCTTCCCATTCATTCCTATGGGCCTTCAGGCCCATAGAATGAATGAGAGTATGTACGCAATTTGCAAGTACCCAATAGGTACTCGCAAATTGCGCATCTATTCAGAGTGCAAGGGTACCAAATGGACACCCTGTTGCACCCCTGAAATATGCATATGTGCAGATGTTGCGCACACACATGCCCCAAGGGCATGTGTGTGTGTGTATCATGGAACTTTGAAAAATGCACTTTAGTGCATTTTTCAAAATATTTGCAAATTACCATCAAGTTCAAATTGATGGTAATTTGCGACCCCTAATAGCGAAATCTCTATTTGCGGTTGCATCATGCATTGCATTTAGGGAATCGGAATTTGCGATTCCCTAAATTCAAGCGCAATTTAAGTAATCGCTATTTTAGCGATTACTTAAATTGCGATTTTTGCATTTGGGATGATGCATCCCAAATGCAAAAATACCGGTCGCAAAGGGGCAGATTCTGCGAATATGCCCGTTTGCGACCGGTTTTTCGGTTGATGCATGGGGCCCTTAGGGCCCGATTTAGGTGGGCGATTAGCGATCGGTAACGCCGAAAATCACAGATTTTCAGCGTTAGCGATTGCTAAAAAAGGATGTGAAATGTAGGAGCAGAAACACCGAATCGCAAAATAAGGAATCGCTAAAAATAACGGAAATCAACTAGCGATTCCTTATTTAGCAAAAATGCTACACCGACTCACCATTTAACGACTCGCTAAATAAGGAATCGTTAAAAAATTCGCTAAGCTATGTACATAAAATCGCTATTACCGAATCGTTAAGAAATCGCTAATTAGGAGTCGCACATTACCATGGACTCAAATCAGGTGGTAACCAGGTGCACAGCATATAAACAGCCCCAGAATGCATCATCTTGAACACAATGGCAGCCCTCTACATCATTGCAAGGCGGTTAAGGATACAAGCTGCAGCACAAAGGATATGGAGACGACAGGAACGCGTCTACAGATTGCGCATCACCTTATTCCAACTCACAGAGGCTGAAATCCATGAGAGGTACAGGCTACACCCAAACACTATCCAGGACCTGATACGGGACATGCGCCCATTCCTCGAGCACCAGACACCAAGGGCTCACGCAATACCTACTCATGTACAGGTACTCTATTGCCTGCACCTCCTGGCATCTGGCAGTTACCAAGGGGTAATAGCTGCGGCAGGTGGAGTCTCACAGAGTTGCCTGTCGCGTTTTCTCAATACATTCCTGGACGCCATGTTGCAAAGGATGCCACACTATATCCAATTCCCCAGCACACAGGCAGACCAAGATGGGATTTTACCAGAAGGCCCAGTTCCCACACGTCATAGGTTGCATTGACGGGACACATATACCAATCTGCCCCCCTGCTGCGACTGAGTACATCTACCGCAAATCCTCACATTCTATAAATGTACAGGTCATATGTGATGCCTCTTCCATCATCACCGACATAGTTGCAAAATTTCCAGGGAGCACGCATGATTCATACATATTCAGGAACAGTGGGATCTATACCCGTCTTGTTGCTGGTGAATTTGGAGAAGGCTACCTGCTAGGTAAATACATGTGACACCCCCTGAAGTATACACCTGTTGCTACGATTGTACACTGTGACTAACTTACTTTCTTCTCACACTTAGGTGACAGCGCCTATGCGGTGCGTTCTTTCATCCTGACTCCGTACCTGCACCCATCCACCCCAAGTGAAAGGCAATATAATGTTGCACATAGATCGACGCGCAATGTGGTTGAGCGAACATTTGGACTCCTCAAAAGCAGGTTCCGCTGCCTCCACAAAAGTGGAGGTGCACGGCAATGCCGGCCCTGGTCTGCTGCAAAATCATAGCTGCATGTGCCATGCTGCATAACCTTGCCACTAAGAGGGGGACACCCGTGGAAATCAGTGAATCTGAGGATGAGGAGGAGGAAGGTACACAGCCAGAGCACAGCGCTGTAGGTGGCGCAGCTGCAGCAGATGGGAGACAGAGACGGTCAGAGATCACACAAAACTATTTCTGAGTAAGCAATGAGACAAAGCCAGTTAATGCAATTGTGTCAGGGTGTTTAATTTACCTTACATCAGGCAATTGTACAGCACACCGTAACACCAATGATGTCCTCACAGTGCCTGATCAAACACAACATGGCATAGTCACTCCCCCATGATAAATCACTAATCCCATCATTGTGTCCAATGGGTTACATCACCCACCACACAATGGAATTAGATTGCTGTGCTCATCTCCTGCGCCCACGCGCACCTCTGCTGCGTTCAGCAGGCACACTGTCCTCAACAGTGCTGAGTCCTGCGGCAGAACCATGCCTAACACTGCACCTCCTGTTCTCTGGCAAGGGGGGGGTTATGCTGCTGTGACTGGTTGCCTCCTCACTCTCTGCCCCATCCCCTGTTCCGGTGGCAGCAATTTGGGTTGTCTGCAGCACCTCTAAAGCACTGGTGACTGTTACCAGGCCCTGAGTGACCTCACGGCTGCAATTTGCCATTTCCAGTTGCATGGCCACTGAGCGACGACTGAGCACATGGGTTGCATTGCACAGCCTGTTGACAGACTTGGTGTACGCTTAAAGTTTCTGCCTGTCCCTGCGCCTTGCAGCACGGTCACTATCACTTCTGCTGCATAACAGCCTCACTGCATCCGACATCTCCTTCATGCCCTCTGCCACAGTATTGTTGAGGCAGTATATGGCCTCCTTCATGCTATTCATGTTCCTGTTATTTGCCACCAGCTGATGCTGAATGCCTCTCATTGTCTTTCCCTGCAGGCGCTGCACTTTGAGCATCTGCCCTCCAAGCCAGAAGACACTGGACTCCTCAGCGTCAGGACTCTGTGCCCTTTGTCGCCGTCTACGGGCACCTGTGTTGCCATCCTCCACGGGGGACTTTGTCACAGATGCCTGTGTGTCATCGACCGGCGTGGTCTGTTGTGCTCCTGGCTGTCATCCTCTGTGCCATCTATCTCCTGGAGGCTAGCCACTGTATACCTCCTTGATCGTGCTGGTGGTGGTGGTGGTGGGGATGGTGGTGTGGTGTCAGCAGGTGGTGAGACTTCCTCCTCAATTGTGGTTTCCTCCCTGGAATCCTCTCCTGTCTCCCCCTCTGCAGCCTGGGGCGATGTTCCGCCTGTGGATACAGAATGTACTATTACTCACTTGTCTGCCAGCATTTTTCTGCAAATAAATTTCATGACTGACAATCTAGCTGTCTGGCCTCTGCTGGCTCATCTATTGATGTGTGTGACATGCCTATGCTTTTTTCTGACTGACTGATTAGCTAATACTTGATAGGGACTACATCTCCCATGATGCATTGCTGATTTTATACAAAACATGTTCTGGAGTGGGATCCTTGCAGGGGGTTGGGGTTAGGGAGGGAGACAGCATGCTGTGCATGCATCTTACCTTGTCTGTTGGATGCTGTTGCTGAGCTGTCCACGGCCCCGATGCCACTGACGCTCTCCGGCTGGAGGGTGGACTCAACCATTTGCTCTAGGGCAGTCGGAGCAGGCGCTGTTGATGTTCCCGCGCCTGTCTTCCTGGCTTGTTTCAGCCGTTCAGCCACCCTCTCCTTAGCACGTGCTCTCAGATCATACCATCGCTTCTTCAGCTCATCTGTTGAGCGATGTGTGGCGCTCAATCGCATTGATCTGCTGCTGGATCCCCAGCCAAATCCTCCTTTTTTGTGCCTCTGGGACGTGCAGCGATTTCTTGCCAAAGAGCAGGTCGTGATCTTTGACGACCTCCTCTATGAGGACCTCCAACTCCCTCTCACTGAGCTTGTGCTTGCGCTTTCTTTCGCAAGCATCCTTCCCCTTCTCCTGTGTGGCCATGGTGCAGTTCCTCTGTGTTAGCTAGGTGGTAGCTGTGCTGCTCCTGTGTGCTTGCTCCTGATCCCTGCCTCTCCAACAGCTTCAGGATCAGTGCAGCTGCATGGGTGTGGCCACTTCCTGGTTGTGATGTCATCAGGAGGCACAGGATTGGCTGAATCAGGAATAGCGATTTTTCAATATGCCCGATTCGCTAAATACCGAATTGGTATTGCCGAATCGGTAATACCGATTCGGTAATGTGGATTCGGTATTTGTAATAGCGATTTTTTCCGAATCGGTATTTTTTACCGACTTTTTACCTACATCGGAAATAGCGAGTTCTTAATTGCTAATCGGTAAAATTCGCAAATAAGGACTCGGTATTCCGAGTTTACCTACATAGGGCCCCAAGTGAGGTAAAGCACTGTGCTCATTAAAATCCTTTGCAATGGGGCATAAAGAGGGGGCGGTAGGCATGCCTCTGGGGCCCGGACAGTTTTTTGTGTGAGAACACATTTTCATATTTGCTTCTTTCTATGGCAACTAAAGATTGAAAAAAATATGAGTGTTAGGTTTAGGGAAGATTTGGAAGTCTTTGAGACAGAAATGTATCTCGGTATAAAAATGAAATGAGAGTAACAGAGGGAGGAGGAAAGCATGGATTAATTTCCACCTTTGACATTCAAAATATGAGGAAACGTGTGTTAAAGAGGCGAGTATTACCAGCACATCAATCATGCATCTTGGTTTGTGATAGTGTACTTTTTTTAACTGCTCAGATTCTGCGCTGTTTCTGGCGGCTGAATACATTACAGCTATTACTGTGATTAAAAAACAATTAAAGCTAAGTCTTCCTTGGACTGGAGCCACAGAACTATCTGAGACACAACACAAGAACACGGAATTAAAAAAATTAAATGTAGATTACCAGTGCTCTGCCCTCGCATACAAAACTAGCTCAAACACAGCACCTAAAAAAAAGTATATCATTCAAAGCACATTCAAAACGTACCTGTTCATTTTATCTGTTTTGTAAGTGAAAGATGCAGATATGTCAATCATAGCACAGACCTTGCAGTCTATACATGAGCCTTTCAGGCCTGTTCGGTGATGGAACAAAATATCCACCAACGACACAAAGGGCCTACTGTCCATATAGAACCATTTTTAAGTCAGTTCTGTGGCAGACGGTAGTTAAAACACATCTATCGCAACACAGGAAAAGCAGGCCTTAAGGAACCATATATCAGCTGATGGTTGCTTTATAGAGCAATTGTGTGAAAAAGTCTTCTATAATACTGATGGTGTTCACATGTATTTATTCAGGTTCAAGATAAATGAACACTTGAGCCTCCCAACTGCTTTGTGTCCTAACAAGCTCCTCTCTCATGCTCAACTGCCACTTCCTAGAACCTCCTGCATCCCACGGACCACATTCCACCCTGCAACCTTCCATAGCCTAGCTACTACACATCTTCCCCTTTTTAAATACAATAAGCAGTATTAACTTTGAGCAGGAGGCATTCATAGGCCAGGGACAATAACAGGGAAAGTTACAATACTACATGCGATCCAGATGTACAAAGTCCACGGATTTTTAACAGTGAAGAATATGATAATGGGGACATCGGTACAAAGAAGGATAAGACTTGGGATAACAAAATGGGAGATTGACATTACTGTTAATGGAAACGACCACCTTATGATTTGCATCAACAAAATGCTTCAATACCAGCATGTAATTATTAACATGTTACATAGGGGCAGATTTTCAAAGGTCAAGTAGAATTCACGCTGTGCCAGAAAACCTTAGCGCTGCGCTGCATGCGTGAAACTAAATAGCGCTGCGTCATATTTACAAAGCGAGGCACCGAGAACTAGCGCATGCGCAAAAATAGTCTCGCGTTGCAGCGCAAAACGTATGTGCGTCATGCAAAACACTGCAAAAGGATGCAACGTATTTTGGTGGAAGTCCAAACACAAGAAATGGCAAAGAACCTTCCCCCGCAACCCATTCCTGTAATGCAGCAGTCAGAAGAGGATCCAGCTACCAGTATCTCCATGTGGATGAGTGATATTCTCTGCTTGTAGATTCTTTGTTTCCACTGTGTTTTCTTTTTCGCCAACACAACTATCCGCTGATGGTAACGGACAATAACAATCTCCATGGTTGCCATAGCCAGTAGATATTTCTTGTGCTTCTGTGGGTAGATCTCCCCGAAAATAGCTCCAGCTCTTTTTAAGCCTGTTTTGTAGCCATGCTATTTTGTCGGCGCTAATCTTTTTTGCGCTGCTTCGCGTCACTTTGCGTGACTCTTGTAAATACCTGTGCCTACAGGGTTTTGGAGCTTTTTGCGTGGGTAACGCCCTGACACACCCACTCTGCATACATTAAATCGACTTAGGCGCAGAGAGACGCAAAACCATTTGTGCGTCACGCTAGCTTTAAAATATGGCGCAAAAACTGACTTGCGCCTATCAGAAAATGTGTGCGAGGTTTTGCGCTGCTTTGCGTCATGTGAGCGCCAGCGCAAACTCTTTGAAAATCTGCCCCTCTGTCTCTTAAATGTTGAGTCAGTCTTACTCACCAGCTGCTGTGTTGCGGACCACCTCCGATTAATGTGCTGTCCCTTCTTTGTGAATCCTCGTCCTTCTCTCCTTCTTGTTTTTGCAACCCATCTTTCGGACTACTACCATGCCAAATATGATTATCATCCAGTTTAACAGCATTTTTGAACAGCTTGATCACCTTTTGAGGAACCCCAAATCTCGAGGATTTGATTAACCCTGGAGACAGCTTCACTCTGACCTAATCCCCCACTGAAACTTCCATCCACCCTACAGAATGTTTGACATGAATCAGCTCCTTTCTTTGAAGTAGCCTTTCCTGCGGTTTTGCTCTCCAATCATCTACCCCCCTCCTGGACTCTTCTTTAATGTGATTGATACAAACGAGACACATCAGTGAGTTGGGTTCCCTCCCGATAAGCAGTTCAAATCGGAGTCTCCCAGTGACCGTTTGCGGTGTAAAATGGTATATTTTAACTATTGTTTGGATTTCCTCCCTCCAGTCTCTTGCCTCCTATTTGGCTGTCTATATGGCTTCCTTGAATACTTTGTTGAATCTCATGACCACAACATTCGATTTTGGGTGGTAGATAGCACACTTCGGGGCATATTCTCAAGGAACTATCGCCGAGTTAATGGCACTTTATCTCAGCCAAAGTCGCGATAAATTCATCGCCCCATTCACAAGCTGGTGCAAACAGCCCATATCACCACTTTACCTGCGATAGCACCCGCAAAAAACATTGCCATAGATGACCCCGGCAACTAACGCTAATAATATGCAGAGTAGGCGTTCCCGTGCAAAAATCCGTGACAACACCACAACGCAACATTCTCAATGACCAGCCAGATCGGCGATAAGATCACAAAACATGCGATAAGGTGCGTTAGCAGCAGGAAATTAACACCTGCTCTGACCTGGTGCAAAGTCGGACGACAACCTGCACCAGAAAAGGGAGCCCAGCCCACAGCCACACCTGAAGAACAACAGATGCCATGGAGCTACTCTTCATGCAGCTCGGAGCCCCAACAGGGCCACAACACCCACCGCCACCGCACCCAGGCCCGCCATCCCCCGGACCCCCAGACCACCATGTAGGCAGCGCAGACAAAGACAGCGGACCTTCAGGAAACGCACCAGCCTCACAGACTTGACACCAGAGAATGTCATTGCCCACTACAGACTCAAAAGGTCAACCATCCTCCGCATCCTGACCATCATTGCCCACAGGCTGACGGTACCAACACAGCGGACAACCAACATCCCACCTCAGACAAAGCTGCTGGCTGTGCTGCACCTGTTGGCCTCTGGGACATTCCAACCAACAACCGCCAGAGTCGGAGGAGTCTCACAGCCAGCCCTATCCAAGTTCCTCAAACCTGTCCTGGATGCCATCATCAGCTTGGTACCCCAATACCTATACTTACCCCACACTGCGCAGGAACAGCTGGAGACCAAGTAAGGCTTCTACGCCATAGCAGGCTTCCCGCACGTGTTGGGGGCAATTGACTGCACACATGTCCTACTTGTGCCCCCTGCCGACACTGCACACAATTACCGCAACAGACAGCACACGCATTCCATCAATGTGCAGGCAATAGTGGACCATCGGGGACTCTTCACCAATGTCGTCGCCAACTACCCAGGCAGTGTGCATGATTCATACATCTTCCGACAGTCCATCATCAACCGGCGCTTCCAGGATGGCACCTACGGAAATGCAGTGCTCGTTGGTAAGTACCAAATGAACACGCCACACACCTCAACTCCACAATCATGCAACTCACAACTCTGTGAATTCACATGTTACAAACTCATATACAACATGCCCACCCACCATACACGACAGCACAATGTACTGCAGAAACCTGGGCTAGCCATGTACATGAGCCATCAACGGCATGGCACCTCAGCCACACAATAGCAGTATGTATGGAGAGGTGGGAACCAGGCATGTGCGAAGGAGGCAAGTGACCCATGAATGAGAATGCACACAATGCCAAGTGTGGCGTGGAAGTGCTGGACAGACTGCAGTATGCAGACCACAGACATATCCATGTCAACATATACTGCTGGTGGTGGTAGTGTTGTGGACAGGGGACGCAACCATGTCAACCCAGCCAGTGGGGAAGGTCTTGGAAATGTAGCTTGTGACGTCCCCCCCTGTAAGCGTGTGCGGATTGGGCTGGCCCGGCGTACGCCAGGCCAGCGTAGGGGTGTGAATAAAAAGCACGTAGCTCTGGGCGTGGTTCTCTTCCGGAATGCCCAACGTGTCTGCCAGGGCGGTGCCTCCCACCCCGCCACGAGGCCGACGCCGTGAGGGGTGTGGCCTCTGATCCTGTGCGCCTGCCGCAGCCCGGGCCGCTGGTCCCCGAACCAGTCTCGTCCGCCAGGCCTCACTGCTCACCTGCCGACACCGGCGTGTCTCAAAGAGGGCCCACCACGTGCCGGTGCTAGCTCAAAGCCAGAGGCCCGCGACCTTGGCAGCCTCCAGACCATCACGGCCTCCGCAAGCAAGGCCCGCAGTACTCCTTTCACGTTGATGTACTCCACCGGCATACACGGCGGCCAAGTAGGTCACACATTTGGAACTGAGTCTTGATTACACAATGGCAGAGTACATATTTATGGCATTGTTTATATCCCTATACTCCCTTCCATGTGGTGCCACCAACTCTGTGCATAGCATTCCGACCACACGTGTCTGTGGGCCCTTGCGGACTTCTGGCTTCGGCCTACACTGCGGTCCAGCAGGCCTCACACCAATCCAATACAGTCCGCAACAGGCAGGACACGGCATTGTCGCTGGCTAAACACCCGCTCAGCTCTGGTGCCTCCACCTCCGTCAACCAGGAATCTTCTCCACATGCCATTTCAACGCCGTGTGTTAGAGATCCAGGAGGAGCTGGCTGCACAGCGGGTGCCCCGCGCTGACCGCTGCCTCTGGCACCCACTGCGGTCGAGTAGGACACACAATTGGAACTGAGTCTTGATTTGTTCATTGCAGAGTTCATATAATTGTACAGGCCTCATCGCAGACTGCATCCCCTTCTGGCTCTGGTGCCACTGACTCTGTGCCACGCGAGTCATGGACACTCTCTGGTTGAAAGTTGGTGGTGTCTGAGTCTATGGCCTGGGGTTGTCTTCATCATCATGTAGCTGATACTGACATTGTGGGAAAAAGGAGACTGTAGCATTCAACTCCTCCATATTGCCTGTTTCTGCTTGCTTCTGCCCTCTGCATCATGCCCTGGATGGACACCTTCCACTATCCCCCGTAACACTCCGCAACATTCTCCTTGGACATCAACGAGGACCCGCTCAGCTCTCGTGGCCCTACCTCAGTGCATCGCAAGTCACCGTCCCGTGGCGGTGTGCCTGTGCCGGCCGCTGAGCATCCGGGGCCACCAACTCTGTGCAGCTCAAGTCATGGACCCTTGCTGTTTGTACTTTGAACTCCTGATTGTCTGATCACTGTTGTAGTTGTTGCCAGCACCAACCAACCCCTGAGGGGTGGCTTACACTACCCAACACCCATCCAGCACAGGCGTCAGTGGACGTGTGACCCTGGCAATAAAAGGGGCCGGACGCACGCGCCTGTAGCCAGTTCCACAAATTATCTCAGTGTGTCCGTGTGGTCATTCTGTATGCATGTGGGCCCCGGGCCATACCACATTACATTGTGCTGTGTACAGCGTGTGCAACCTTGTCACCTCAGGCAGTGGGGTGGACCTGGGACATGTATCTGTGTCGGACCCCCCTGTGGGTGTGAGGGAGTAGACCGGCGTACGGCAGTACGGCGTAGGGGTGTGGTCATTCAACACGTGGCTCTGGGCATGGTTAAGTGTAGGCCTTTCCAAGGCAGTAACTAATGTGTGTGTCTCAGGTGTATTGTCGGCGCCACCTGTCACGCAATATAAGGTATTGCTATGTAGCATGCCCCCGGAGTACGGGCTCGGCCGAGGGGTAAATGAGGGTGCGCAAGCCCGCTCGGGGTCAGGGATCAGACATGCCATGTGTGTCCTATTTCCGCAGCATAAGCCAAAGGTCTACCCTCAACCGCATGGCGAGTTCAGCCAGGCATGAACTCTACATCTGTGTCCGCCCTGTCCTTACCATAGGCCTACACACATGTGTCCGTCCACCTTCAGCGCACAACATCACTGTGTCGTTGTCAGGCTTGTGGACATGCGCAGATAGGCATGACAATAGTGTGCCGTAGGGGTGCAAGTGATGCAACCGCACTGCGCACACTAGTGAATGGGCTCGGAGGGAGGGAGGAGCAGCAGTGATGCTACGTAATACACATTGATGCCGCTCACTTGCAACAAGCAGTACATGTCATGCAGGAATCACAAAGTCACACATATCACACACCAATGAACCACTGAGCCTGCCAACACATCATGCAGAACCAACTATTGACTCATGTCTCTATGCACTGTCACAGGTGACCAAGGATATGCACTCTGTGCTTGGATGATGACACCCCTCCGAGCCCCGAACACACAGGCCCAGAGGCAGTACAATGCGGCCCACAAACGCACCAGGGGCATCGTGGAACGCGCATTTAACGTGTTGAAGTCACGTTTCAGGTGCCTGGACGTCACAGGTGGGAGGCTCCTGTGCAGCCCAGACATCGTTTGCAAGATGATCGTTGCATGTTGTGTGTTGCACAACATATGTGTACGCAGCAAGGCCCCATGGATACAAGTGCCAGATGCACCGGACAATGATGATGAGGATGAGGCAGGTGGACCACACCCCACTGCAGCCGCAGCAGGAATTGCCCTTAGGAACACCATCATTGACAATTTCTTCACATGAGCACGTCACATTGTGACAGTCCTTGGCAATCATGGGACAGTACAATATGACCACAGGCACAGCATGTGCTAATAAATGCATTCAAAATACACATTCCCTGAGTGCATGTCACTCATCTGTACAGGCACATCACTCAGACAAGTGTGAGTGCGACATGTATTGCTGACAATTTTATGATTTGTTCATGGATGGTGGGTGTGTCACCTCTGTGCAGAGGGGCTGTTTAGGGTGTCACGTATTTGGACTGCCAGTTCTGTGTGTCGCAGTGAATCCCACTCTTCGGCGTTTCACATGTGTCCAAATTAAGTCCATTTTGGCTGCCATTTGTGTCCTACAGGTGACAACAGGGCTCCTTTTGGGGTCAGATATGTACCACCATGATGCAGGGATGCCCCCTGTGGCTCAAGTCCCACAACATGGGCAACATGTATGTAGGCGGGAGTCACTGCCCCTACATTTGTCCACGCTTTCATGGTGGATTGATCATGGTCATGACACGTTTGTGTGCAGGAGGGTTGCTTGTCCCTCTGCAATGTGAAGGGGAGATGCGGTTTCAATGTGTGCTCCATGCATGTTTCAGCATTGGTGCAGTTTACATGCAGACTGCATGTCAATGTACATTGTGACTGTGAGGAGATGCCTATTTGATGCGGGAGAATAGTCATCTGTTCTACGTCACAGATGTGTGGTTGTGCTCGTACATTGTCATCTCACCGTATTTTTACTCTGCTTTTATGGTGCATTTTCCCGCATGACGCTTGGGAATTGCAGGCCTATAGCTGATTATCGCTGATTTTTGTATCGCGATTGGCATCATCACTACTATTTTCGCGATCGTGTTTTGCGTTTTTTCTGCGTCGCATTAGTTTTAACACGTTCTTTTGACGCGTTATCGGGGACTATCGCATGGGGCCGCCGTGTTGTGAATACCACGTTAACACGGAGTTGTTTTCCCGCGATAGACTGCGATGTGAAGAGTTGTGTTAAGCTAATTTTGCGGTAGTTATCACACGTTCTTGAGAATATGCCCCTTCTTGTGCTGATTACCTCTCTGTGAAAGAAAGTCTTCCATTTCCCATGAAACAAACTGTACCCTATTATCTTTCAAAATTGAATCTAGGACACCTTCCCTGGTGAATATATCCTTGAGAAACTTCTCCACATACCTTTTATGTCTACACCTTGGGTAATCTTAATCTCAGGCCATCTGGAATATAAATCAATTAGTACCAGAATTGACCAGCTTTGTTGGTAACTACCCCCAAAATTTGCAAGGCTACCTGTTCACATGGCTTCTCCAGTTGCTCCCTAATGTCATGGGCTGCGTCCTTGCCTTGCAGACTTTGACACTGTTCTTGCAGTCTGGACACTCTCTAATTACACGTTCAAACTGGGTATCTAAGTTTGGCCACCAAAAGTGTAACCTTATTCTCTCTTTCGTTTTGCTAATGCACAAATGTCCTTGGTGAGCTAGTTCCTTCACCCTACTTCTCAGCCTAACTGGCTGAATCAGTTTTGAGCCTCTGCACACCAATCCATGATGCACCTTAAACTCACTTCTCTCCTCCCAATACCCCAGGCATGATGGAGTAAATCTCTTGCGTTCACCCCACCCTTTCTCTATGAGATTGCTCACTTGTATTAATTCCTCATCCATTGTCACCTGATCATTCCGCTCCTCCTCGCTCAATGCGCCCTCTGTGACTTCATACACCTTAAACTCATTCACTTCCTTTTGATGTTGTTCCAATAATTCTTCTGACTCTGCTGTATTCGAATCCACCAACCTTGACAGACAATCGGCTACATGATTTTCCACCCAGGGAATATACTCCACCTTGCATTTAATGTTTTGAATCGAAATTACCCATTTACAGGTCCTGCTTGAGACTGCATCAGTACCTTTTTTTCCAAATATTTCTCTAAGCTTTTTATGATCTGTCCTCACAGTAAAATCCGTACCCCATAAGAAATACTTCAATTTCTTAAGGGGCCAAAATATATATAGGGCCTCCCTTTCGATCACTGATCAGCAATGCTCAGGACCCCTCATGCTTCTTGACACAAACATAATGGTGCCTTCTTCACTCCCTTCTTGTTTAAAGACTGAACGCAGACCCTTGGCACTTGCATCTTTAATCAACACAGACTTATCTTGTGTTCTGAAACTTCCTAACGAGGCGCTTTTGACAATGTCTCCTTGAGGTTGTTAAACTCCTCATCACACTGTGTTGGCCATTCATATCTCACACCCCACTTCAATAATTTTCTCTTGTTGTAGGCCCTTGCAGCGAAATGGAGAATTAACTTCTGGTAATATTCCTCCATACCCAGGAATTTGACTATGTCTTATTCTCAGGGATAGCTAGTCTCTTGATAGTGCCCAAAACTTCTTCATTAGGAAATTAACCCCTCTTGTCAATTTATGTGATAGATACACAATTTCCTTGCATTTAAATATGCTTTTACTCTCTTTCAGCGTGAGGCTCTGGAGCTTAAACCTCTTTCAAACGAAGGTCATGTTCTTCCTGCATACTACCATAGACAAGAACATCATCTTGGTAGACTTTTATCCCTACCAGTCCTTCCAAAACAATCTCAATTGCTCTCTGAAATGCAGAGGCAGCAGTGATCAACCCAAAGGGAATTCTGGTAAACCTAAAAACCCGAAGGCTGTGGTGAAGGCCGTTAGGTCTCTGGATTGGTCAGCCATCACAATCTGGTGGTACGCTGCATGAAGATCTAATGTGGAAAACACTTCTGCCCCTTCCAGCTGTGTGAGCACGTCCGTGATATTAGGTAAGAGACATAAATTCACCACTACCTCCCTGTTCAATCCTTTCAGGTCCACGCAAAGCCTAATGTCACCTAAAGCCTTCTGGGCCAATACTACCGGAGCCACCAATACTGATACCTCCACCTCCTCAATTATTCCTTCCTTTTTTAACCTTTCTAACTCATCCTTCCTTAGGTTGTCTCATAGTAAGGGGAACTTCCCGCTTCTTAATGGTAATTGGTATTGCATTATTTTTCAAATTTATTTTATGAGTATACTTAGTAAGACATCCCAACCGATCACAGAATACTTCTGGGAATTCTTTTTGGCAGCAACGCCTCAGTTCTCGCTGAGAACCCTCATGTGTCCACCCCATTGTGCATCGTTCTGAACCCTCACTATCGTTCTGTGCATCCCTCTACCCTGTAACTTCCTTCCTCCTTAAGAGAATAGGAGGTGAACTATTGGGGTCCAGCAACACTTGCAACTCAGCCTACTGGTACCAACTGATTATGCTGTCCCCTCTGCAGGACACCTAAACTTTTCCTGCTGTAATCAGTCCTTTATATTTGAGTTCACCGATAAAGTAGCCCACTAATTTGATTGGCTGACCTCCCCCATAAGCTAATTGCCTAATGTCTGGCTTGAATAATCTCACTTTACCAGCCATGTTCACATTATAGAATTCCTTGGAAACCAAAGTTATTTTTGCTCCTGAGTCGAACAACATTTTCACATTGTAACCATTTACTTGCACTACTTCCTCTGGCCCACACCCTTTTCCTTGTTCACAAACCTGAAGGACAATTTCCCCCACCAGCAATGCAACATAATGACACTTGTCAGTACTTTCACCCGCAATCACAGTTCCTTCACTCTCTTGCTTTTGTTTTTTGACTTGCAGTACTTTGTATAATGGCCCCGAACCCCATATGACTTACATACCACGCCCCAAGCAGGTACTTTTTTGTCGTTGGCCATATGACCCACCACATCACATCTGAAGCACTTTCCTGTGAACTTCTTCTTTTGTGTGCTCTCACTTTTGGCCTTAACTACACTGTGCGCCTGTTCCCTTCCAGTGTGTCCATTCTCTTTGTGGCTCCCTTTCTTAATTACATCCACACATGCTAAGGAATGCTCTCAATTTTTCGCTATTAGAAGTACCTCATTTAGTTTGGGATCATATTTTTGCCATATTTCATCCCTTACGCTCTTTATGCTGCACCTCAACATAAACTGGTCCCTGATTCGGTCCTCCACACTCCCTTAAAATTTGTATAATGATACTAGCTTCTGCAAATGCGTGATATAGTTTTCTACCGACTTGTGTGCATTCTGTACCCTCCTACCAAAGTGATATCGCTCTAATATTGTGCTGACCTTTGGAAGGTAATGTTTGCCCAATTTTCTTATACACACATCAAACTCATTCAATCCCTCTGCCTCCTCATCGTTTAACTCTTCAAGATGGGAAAAGACTTCGTGTCCCTCCGGACCCAGACAATGAAGAACCAAATGAGGTCTTTCTTTCCACACTCAGTGTTTCCCCACACTCTCTAGCATCATTTGACAATACTTTTTGCCATTTGACCCATTTCAATACTATTTCCCCTGGTGACATTAAGAAAAATGAAGGAGGCGTTACATTCTGCATTCTGTACACTTGAGGCTTTATGGGCTACTCTACAGAATGAACTAATCAAGATCCAATGAATGACCGATGTCCGACTAGACACCCGATTTCTCGGTGCCCGGGCGAGACACCAGGGTTCAGTTCTGAACTGTAGCAAACCCGACCGGGGTACCGAAATGGCACCCAAGCATAGCCTTTAACCTTTGAATGGTGTTTTCTTTAATGAGCTCCCAAGAGGATGTACTGTCCCTGCAAAACCCTTGTTCCTCTGATTAGGACAAATGCAGATTCAAAATGCTTCCCTTAGGGTCTATCTTCTAACCCCAGCAGATGTGAGGCCTATGAAACATCCCTTGGGTTGTTCCTTTAACCACCAAAGAGATGAGAATGTCAACCAATGAGATATGAGAATGTGAACTAATGAGATTCTGCTTATAGCTAGTCACCTTTACCTTGTGGGGATGTGTCTGTATTGGCAAATCAGTGAAGACGGTATTATGCAGCCGTCGGGAACCTGTCACGATCAGGCCTCCTTTGACAAACCTGCACAGTGAGTTGGACCTCACAGCTAGCCCTCTTTTTTAACTTTACAGCGGCAGCGCTTGCCTGCACTACTCACAACAATATTCTCTTTGGTATTTGGGGTTTCACACAGTAGAAGGAGTGCTTACAATACCATGTGCCAGCACTTCTCACAGCAGTGTTGTGATTTCAATAACAGGAGCTCTTTTCAATGTTGCAGCGCTCACCTGCATTCCTCGGGGCAGTGTTCCATGAGCGCTTTCCATGACACGCGCTCCACTGCGCGGTTACAGCAATGTTCTCTGAGTGCTTTTGATGACACCTGCTCTGCCTCGTCCAGCAATGTTCTTTGAGGTAATAGTGCTTTTGTTGACACATACTCTAACACGCAGCTCCCTTTTGGAATCTGTAGTGACAGCGCTCACACACACTGTAACAACGAGCTGGCAGAACACAGGAGACGAAGGTAGGAGGAAGAAGCGGCTTTATTAAACAAAAATGGTAGCGAACGCCTCAGCCACAGCTGTCACCTCCAGTGTACTCCTCAGACTCATGCAGGACCCTGGTGTACACCAACATTCTAACCGCATCAGAATGTGGAAGGACAGACCATTCTGATGTGGGGAGGAGAGAAAAGATGTGAACTAGAGAGACTCACCTCCCCTCACTCTGAGGATACCACACATCCCCCTTCTATACAAACAATAAGTTCACACGAAGGAAAAAGACTCAGGAACCCTGTGGTGAGAACAAAGGCAAGTGAGAGAGAGAGAGAGACAGTTTAGGTAAAAGGGATGAGACCAATAGAACATGAAATCATGTGAAACCGTGGTGAATCCGTATGATACAGCAATTTACTTTACAACATAATCTTTGAGAAAACATGGACAACATATTTTTCTTCCACTTGACCTGGTCTGGACTTTGGCATTCTCAGCGTCAGCTGCAGTGAGTGCACTCTCTACACCGGAGGTCTCACTCTCACCCTCTCCAGGTGTGGTAAGGTTTGTGAAGGGGGCAGAGCACTTCACCACCCTCCCTAAGTTCCAAATTCTCCCATCTTGCATTTTAACTGCATTCCTGAAATGTTTTACAATTCTCATAGGTCCTGTAAATTCAGACCACTTCGCTCTGCCCATGGGAGCTTTGACTTTGACAAAATCACCCACCTTCAAACTTATGTCTTTGACTGCATGTGTTCTGTCATACCTTGCCTTTCTTTCAGCCATGACGCTCTGTGCCCTTTCACCTAAAGTAGTATTCTGAGAGAGATCTGACCACCCTTTTTGCCACTTCATCCACCCAGGTACCAACCTAGAGTTGGGCTTCCTAGCTTTCATTAGTTCAAAAGGTGTCAGGTTGGTAGTTTGATGTGGGGTTAACCTATATGCTTTCAAGTGCATGATCACTTCCTCCCTCAAGCACAACCCACTGACTCTAGCTAACTGGAGGATCTCCTTGATGGTATTGTTCAGTCTTTCTACCATCCCATTACCCTCCGGGTGATACAGAGCACAGAACTTGTGTTTTATTACATTGCACTGTAAGAGCTCCTTCATTTTCTGAGAGCAGAATTGAACCTGGTTGTCGGTCTATATGGTGCTGGGCAACCCATCCCTGAGGAACACTTCCAGCAGGAACTCTATGACCAACTTTGTGGTGATCTCTGAGATAAACTTCAAGTCAGGCTACCGGGAGTGCAAGTCTACCAGCACTAAGATATATGGTGATCGGTTCTTCCCTGTTAATGGGCCAATTTCGTCTAAGGCTGTGTCCATCCACTGGCCCTCTGGTGGTGGTCTACAGTGCATGGGTGGCGTATGGAACTTGAGTATTTCGTCACTAGAGGAGCACGGTATACAATCCTGTATCTTCCTCTCTATGTCCAAATCCATGTTTGGCCACCAAAAATCCAAACGTAGCCTCTTATTAGTCTTGGTATACCAAGATGTTCCTCGTGGGTCAAGTTGATCAGTATGTCCTTTAAGGTTCCAGATGGAATTAGCTTCGTGCCACGGAAAAGACACTCATCCACAATGGACAGTTCTTCTCTAGCCATCCAGAATGGTTTGAGCGACTCTTCTAGTTTGTCCTGGACTGACCATCCATCCTGCATTTTTTTACATACCCTCTGCAAGAGTGGGTCAGCCTTCAATTCTTCCTTCCACTGTGTGTGCTTCTTCTATTGTCCCTTGGGCTATGATGCACACTATATCATTTTGTAAGCTCAAAACCTCATCCTCCTGTTTGCTAGTATCATTTTCCTCCTTCTGTGGGTACTCTACAAGATGTGAGAGGCAATCTGCAGCATAGTTTCTCATCCCTGGTACGTACTCCACCCCGAACGTATACTCCTGTAGATTCACTACCCACCTCCTGATCCTACTCGGAATGGAGTCTAGTCTTGTATTTGTGAAGACTTCAACAAGAGGCTTATGGTTGGTCCTCAAATCAAAATTGGTTCCCCCAAAAAAATTCTAAACGTGGTAATGGCCCAATGTGCTGCTAGAGTCTCCTTCTCCATCACAGAGTAGTTAATCTCTGCCTGATGCAAGGATCGAGACGCATATGCTATTGTCTACTCCCCCTTCTCACCCTCTTGAGTCATGACAGCTCCTTAGCCTTTGGAGCTAGCATCTGTTGTTATTACAGTTCTCCTGCCTGGTAAGAATGCCTTCAGGTTGGAAGCTCCAGCTAAAGCTGCCTTGGTGTCCTCAAACTCTTTCTGACACTCCTCACTCCATTCAAACACTGCCCCATTCTTCAACAGACTGCAAATCTGGTATGTTCACCTAGGAAAATTCTGAACAAATTTACTGTAAAACGCAACCATTCCCATAAAGCATTTGACTTCCTTTTTGGAGGCCTAAGGTTTATTATAGTGTCCTGCAGCTCTGTTTTGGGTATTATGCCATCTGCCGTCACTCTATGTCCCAAAAACTCTATTTCCGAGCAACCTATTCTGCACTTTTCCCTTTTACTGTAAGTCCCTGCCCCTGGAACCTCATCAGAACTTGTTTGAGCCTTTGGTCAAGTTCTACTCCATCCTCCCCAAATATCAGTACATCATCCTGGTAGCAAAGCACCCAGGGGATCCCCTTGGAGCATATTGGTCATAATTCTCTGGAAAACTGCAGCCACTGACACAAGTCCAAACAGCATGCGTTTGAACTTGTAAGCCCCCATGGGTGTGATAAACGCCATCAGTTCTTGTGACTCAGGGTGCAGTTTGACTTGGTAGTATGCAGAAGTCAAGTCTAGAGTGGAGAATACCTTGGCTCCAGCTACCCTACTCATCATTTATGTGATGCCCGGCAAGGGATATTTATCCACTACAACCTCTCTGTTAAGGGCTCTGACGTCTATGCACAATTGTACTGCCCCATCACCTTTCTTGGCCACTACTATCGGTGCCATCCATTCTGTGGCCTCCACAGGCTCGATCACTTTGAAACTGCACAGTTCCTCTAACTCCTCCCTTACTGCCTCCTGATAGATATGGGCAAGTTCCTCACCTTGGCTGAGACCGGGTGTGAGTTTTCCTTAAGTTTTATTCTGTGGGCATGGCGTTTAAGACACCCCAACTGTTCGTAAAATATTCAGGGAATTCTTCTTCTATCCTCGTTTGGACTTTGCCCACACTCTGAACCAGAATTTGAGGGTCCTTGTTGGGGTTGAGATAGATCCCTAGATCCTTTTCGGCTTGCCACCCTAGGATATTGTCCCCTTATGAGATACATATACCTTGGTGACTGTATATCTGTCTTGGTCTGCCACAGTTCCCCAAAAGTAACCCCTCATGTGTATGGGTTGTCAACCATATCATCCCGGATTGACATCCATTCTTTGTAGTTTTTGCCTACCTTTGAACATTTTGTCAAACGCCTTTGCTGAGATTGTTGTTAACTTGGAGCATGAATCAAACATAGCTTCAATCTTTTGTGCTTCAATACTTATGAAGTCCTTGGGGTTACCTACCCCTCCACCTTCTATTTGCAAAACAATCATATCACACACTTGTGTTGTTTCTCCTCTAGCATTCCTTCTGTAATTCATGTTACTCTTGCAACAGATCCTGAAGTGACCCTTCCTACTGCACTTGTTGCAAGTCACTTTCAATGTCGGGCACTCTTTGCTGTTAGCCAAATGTCCCACCTTCCCACATCTATAACAATTTCCTCTGAAACTCCAACTATTTTTACTCTCCTTCAGCTCTTTCTAGCCTCCTTTAACAACCAGAACATTGCTCAGATCATCCACAGTCTCATTCACTTTTGTCTTCCCCTCACAGTCTTGTTTTATCTCGCTTACATACTGCATCATGTGTTTCACCTGTTTGGCTACAATTAATACTTCCCCAGTGGTGGATTGTCCTTGAGCCACAACTCCTCTCGTATTCTTTCGAATTTACAAGTTAGCAAGAACTGGTCCCTTATGCACTACTCGCACGCTCCCCCAAATATGCAGCTTGCTGCTAGTTTTCTCAAATCTAATACAAATTCTTCTACTGTTTCCCCCTGCTTTCTGACACCTCTTCGCAAAATGGCAGCGCTCCATGATGGTGCTTATTTTTGGAAAGAAATGATTGTCTAGCTTCCTAATACTTATCTAGTACTCATTTAGCCCTCTTGCATCATTAGCACCCAAATCAGGCAAATGCTCCAATTTTCTTTTTAACCCTAAGTTAGGACAACAGGAGATGAAGGTAGGCGGCAGAAGAGGCTTTATTAAACAAACATGGTAGCGAACGCCTCAGCCACAGCTGTCAACTCCAGTGTCCTCCTCAGACTCACCCAGGATCCTCACATAGAACCCTGGTGTACACCAACATTCTAACCGCATCGAAGGTGGAAGGACAGACCATTCTGTTGTGGGGAGGAGAAAAAAGATGTGAACTAGAGAGACTCTCCTCCCCTCACTCAGAGGATACCACTCGTACTCCTCACAGCCGCTGATAGACTTTTCTCCTTTTGCGGCTGCCACCTGCCCACTAAAATGACTACTGTAGCACGTCCCCATACAATCTTCAGCCTCGTAACCTTAGCGCTATCCCCTGTAACTCTCCTTCCAATTTGGGCAACTGAGGTTTCCCACAGATAAGCTTCCCTCGCAACGGGTTTATTACAGCTGTTCCCTTGAATAATGCGAGGTACAGGGTGTTCACAAAACAGATCACTCCTTCACCCTAGGTAGGCCCCAGGCTTTCCACCTCAACGGTAATCTTTCCAAAGTGTTCACCTTCACCTTTCTTGTTATCACAGTGTGATGGAGAGTAACACAGCCAGTAGATGACCAATCAGGGTGTTGAGGCGTGTCTCTTCTTGAGATCGTCACCAATGTGAAAAAGTCTTCTTAAACACTGATGGTGTTAAAATTTATTTATTCAGGTTAAAGATAAATGAACACCTCAGCCACCCAACTGCTTTGTGTCCTACCAAGCTCCTCTCTCATGCTCAACCGCCTCTGCCTAGAACCTCCTGAACATCGCATTCCACATTCCACCCTGCAACCTTCCATACCCTAAATACTACAAATTGGTCTAGGGGAGCAGTGCTTAATTTGGGAAAAAAGAAATGCCAGGGTCCTCCTTAGAAGGCAACTGCAGCTTGCACCACACATTGCCCCTGTCAGGTCTGCAAATGACAGTACCAACACAACTACTAACCATCACACTCCTACAAGATTGACAATTCAGACTATTCCAAGCCCACAAACGTGTGAGAATGGTTTGGGCAGCAGGCATTAGTCCTTTTAAATGTTATTTAATTAATAAACAACTGTTGTGTGCTCATCTTTAAATTATACATACAGCGCCACTATGTGGCAGACTGTCATAAGTACCGGTGTTGGCATTTAAGTGCAAGTGCCAAGCCCTGGAAACCACTGGCTCAAATTAAGCACTGCTATGGAGGAGATGTGGCTTAATGGCCTGGCTGCCCGCTTTGGAACTAGGCAACCAGGTTTGAGTTTTGGCGTTGGCTCAACAATCTGTGATTCTGGACAAATCACTTAATATCCTGTGCCTGAAAAAAAAATTTGACCTTGTGTAATGTAATCTGGTTCTCATGAAAAAATAGCTGTGATGCTTTTGGGTCAAGTTTGAGTTATATGATACTGATAAAAAATGCCTTTCAGAGCAGTGATTTAGCCTGCATTCCATACAGAGCCTCATCCGACTAGTATTGAGACATAGGATATAGAGAACTGCCCCTTACAGCAACGTTTACGCTGTTCCTTCAGAACTATCCCAGACCAGATGTAAGAAACATGATCGAGAAACTGTCCTCACAACACTAACCTGCAATCCTGCTACTCCCTTATCAGACCAGCCCCAAAACACAGGAAATATAAACATGTTCCTGATAACACAAGCGTACAGTATCTATAGAACCATTTGAGGTCTACTGTGTGGCACGGGATAGAGAAATGCCCCTCAACTCAGGTCTGGTCTTGGAGTGTTCTATATAGAAAACTCCCAGACCAGACCTGAGATTCTGCATAGAAAAATGACCAACAAAGAACTGAACCTGCAGTCCAAAGAGAACCTCATTAGTGCAGCTCTTCAACACAGGACAGCATGATGTCCCTGACAGCCCTATCTGCATTCCTTACAGAACCTTTTCAGGCCACGTGTGAGATGTAACAACTGAAAAATGACTCATTCTTTGTTGAAGAGGATTTGTAAACAATAATTAAAGTGATATTCAGCCATCTATATATTATGTTCTTGCAACACATCTGGGGATCCGATTGAAAACCCTCCTGTCAAGAATAGACATCAGTTGGACGTGACAGACTCAACTCAGCCTTCACCATTGGTATGTGCACATATTGGACTCTATTTAGAAAGACAGTAGTAAAACCTCACACAGGTTTTCAAATCCACATCTGAGTGTAGTTCTACAACTTTAGAGAATTCACAAATACTGTTTGGAATCCACAAGGAACACTGCATCTGGGGCATTTCCCCTGTACGAGAGAACTCCACACGGGGGGGGATTGAATCCCTCGTGCAAATGCACATTTTCATTTTTTAGGTCGAGGCTGGGCAGCTCAAGTGCTGCTCTGCGAGGCACGCTGTATTCAGGTATGGACTTGAAGCTCCGCCTATTTTTCGCCCATATTTTCAATTGGCTCCTGATACTGTTCTTTTTTAAATGGTTGATTTTGATTCATGAATAGGCTTAGTCGTCCCTCCTTAGTACCGCCTTGTCTAGTAACCTCCCATGAGGACTGGCCCTTTTACTTGTGTTGTTACTCGTTATGGTTTATTTAGTTTGTGCACACTATTTTTTTGAATGATTTCTCCTATTCCACCCATGACATGCTTTCCTACAACGCAGCACACCACCCGCTTTTATATTTTTATTAGCAATGGCGGCCGCATCATATTTCTAAAATGCGCGGCTCACCCAACTTGCACTTTTTCATTATTGTTTTTTTCTTTGCCAGTGTGGTCCGCTTTAACTATAGAGCCCGCGCTCTGGAAGCATTCATTTAAATTAGGTATGTTTTTTTGGGGGGGAAGCGCCTCATGTGTACCTTAATGGTGACCGCGCCCCTTTCTTTAAATGCTGCTCACTGTATTCAGCTTACAGTGAGCCGCGTCTAAGGAAAGGGGCGCGGCTGCCATGGAAGTGAAAGCACGTCATGGGGCGCTTTTACAAAAAAAAAGCATTTGTTTGTGAAGTTCACAAACAAATGTTTTTTTGGGGTGAAAGCGCCCCATGCCGCGCGTTCACTTTAATGGCGGCTGCGCCACTTTCTTTAGTTGTGGCTCGTTGTATTTACTTTGTCGGCACCGTTTGCACAGGTGAGCATCATCCTTTAACACCTCCCTAACCGCAGCATTTCCCTCTCCCACCCCCTCCCTTTCAATGTGCTTCGTGTGAGGTCTCGCATTTGGGAACATGTTTTTCCCTTCCCACCCTAGAAAGGGATTTATGCCACCACTTGGATGAAGTACATCTCTGACCCCTTTGCAGGCCACAAAAGAGAATGTTAGGAGTATTTGAATGCCACAACAGTTCTTATTTGTGGGTGTTCACAAATTTTGATGGCTAACCGTGCCTTGAAACGCCCCAATCCAATCTGGTTTGTAGCGAATACTGCAGACGTGGAAGAGATCACCGCACATGTAAATGGACTTGGCTGGCAGGAATCCCTTTGTGCATTCCTGAGGTAAATTCAGTCATAAATTTACAATAACGACTAATTTACATTTCTGTATATGCCCTTCTGTACGCAGAAAGAGAGGAATTATTTTTTGAGGTAATTCTACCAAACAAGACATTTGTAGAAAAAATGCAGAATTTATGTAATTTAGAGAAATGCAGTTTTATACTTCAACAAAATTACAAGTGACTAATTTTCATCTAAGTGCCACCAGAGACTATCTTTTCAGTAGGTAAGTAGGTGGGCAAGCAGGGGATAGGGGACCTCAGCCGTGGAGTTAATTTTGATGTCCGGGTGCCAGAGCTAGTATTTCAGTGCAGATTATGTGCCAAGTACACTCTTTTTGCATTTGACTCTCAGCGTAGCAAGGGTGAGCAGGTAAAGGGTGCGAGACTCAGAACTCAAGCTGTTATGAAATACAGACAATAAAAACTGTCCGTGTCTGTGCCTTCTTTATAGAGAAAGAGAAATACTTTTATTACACAGCAAAACATAATGCCGCGCAAAGAAAATCCAAACAGGCACAGGTTTCTAATATGGGTGCTACAGGATTATAAACACACTGAGTATGGGAAGGCAAGATTACAGCAGAGACAAGTTCTTAATGGCATGTACGAACATCCTCCCTATCATAGTTTTGAAGCCTGTGGGTCAGTCAAATTGTGTTCCAGTTCTAAAGAGTTCTATCTGGGCTTCAAAGTATGAGGAATACAATTCTTATTCGGTTCAGGGCAGAGGCACCCTCAATGTTCGAGTTCTCTTGAGAGTTTTACCCAAAGTGTCCTGCACGAGGCCTGTAAACAATAGCAGTGTGAGCAGTCCGGCTCACGGTTTACAGTAGTGGCAGAGGCAGGTGGCCTTGCATCTTTTTCTAGTTGTCGGGTGACGAACTTGGCAGCACCAGCAAAGCAACAGAACAGGCCCAGGTGTTCCAACCACCCAGACAACAATGATTCCCCCTACTATTGGCAGCCCCCAGACTACCGTGGCAGCTCCTGAGAGAGTCAGAAAAGTCTGTCCACTCATACCGGCAAGAGGTGTAGGCGCGCAATGCTTAGTCAGGAAACTCATGTGTAACCCTGGGCAAAGCACTACGCTACGCTCGCGTAGTTTGCGAAGTTTGCGCTACTTCGCACAACGCGAATTGCACGTAGCACAGTGCAAACACGCGTAGCGTAAGCGTAGTGCAGCGGTCATTTTTGCTTGCTCGCGGTCCTCAACGTCAAGTTGGCGACCGCGAGCAAGCAAAATGACATCCCGGCGAGACTTTTTCCTTGTTCGCGATCAGCAACATCAAGTTGCCGATCGCGAGCGTGGAAAATAAACCTCCGGCGAGATTCTCAACGCGGGGAGGTCAGGTTTCTCATTGCGAGTGGTCGCGTATGCTCGCGACCGCTCGCGATGAGAACTACCAGTCGCGTTGAGAAGCTGCCGCTCGAGTAAAAATCTACTCGAGCGGCAGTAAAAGACAGCTCGCACTGTGCAAGATGCCGTTTTCAATGATTGCACAGTGCGGACAAGCATCCGGCACTGTGCAATCATTGCGAACAGTGCACTACGCAGTCCGCGTAGTGCTACGCGTAGCTCGCGTAGTGCAAACTGCACTTTGCGTAGCTTCGTGTAGCGCTACTTCGCAAACTACGCCCAGGCTTACTCATGTGGAGGCCAGATGAACCACTCCTAGGCTCCTGTCAGTGACAGTTATACTCCCTTTATTCAGTTCACTCTTCTGGACTGTCCTGCCTACTGAGCCCTGACCCTGAGCTTCTCCTCTTCAGGCAGTCGTTGCCCTAGTGGCTCAGTCAATCATTTCCCTCTCCTAGCTAGCCAGGTAAACTCCCAGACTCCACACAGGCCCACAGCTATTCCCGAAAGATGGACCATATTCCCTCACCTCTGGGAGACTCCAGCCTTCTGGAGTAGCACTCTGGGAGAGGTAAAACGGCAGAGATTGTTTATAAGATTCCCTCCGCACAACGAATGAGAGCCCCCCCCTTCGCACCCACCCACCATCAGTCAAAATGCAGAGCTTATGAAGGGATGATCAGAAGGCTCTGCCTAACAAAGGTCATTGCTGCTTTCTAAAGCAGCTCTGTCTCAATTCTCTCACCCTTGAGTGCCTGAGGCTACACCCTTCTACCCTGGAATGCAAGAAGTACACTATTGCTGTTTGAGGGGGCTGTACCACAAGCTCCATATTATACTATCCCTTAGCAGGGGTATCGTAAATAGATCTCACCGGTCTTTGCAACCATACACTCAAAATAACCATGGAGTCCTACTACCAGTCACCATACATACAGCTTACACATGACATGCACCTGGGGATGTCAAAGCAGAGTCTGGGCATTATATTCAAATTAAATTTTACACACATAGAGCCTGTAAGCACCACACTCTTACCTAATAAAAAAAAGGTCTGTTTGGAATTATTAATCATAAAAATGGTACGTTGCCACCACCACTCAAAGTATATATCCAAGGACGAAGATGGTAGTCCCATGTCTACTAGAAAGCTCTTTTAGTGTACCTGTCCAGGTCACGGAGCTAGGCCCTAGCTCTTATGGTCAGTTACAAAGCATAGGCCTCAGCATGCATGCAAGATTTAGGTGTGTACTGGGCCAAAAAAGTCAGGATACCAGATAACCTGTAGCTGGGGTCAATCAGAGTGATAGAGCGCAGATAGCACTCTATTTGTATGAGTGCACTATACTCATGGTTTAAACGCACTCATATATTCGTATTGTGTGCAGTGTTTTTGATTACTAAGAAACATTTAATTGAATCATTTAATGTTGAATTAGTGAACGCATTAAGTAGACTTCTGTATGTGTTATGATTCCTTCATGCATAATGTGCAGGACAATATTATTTTATATATCGTAATTGTGATTGTTTAAGTTGTCTGAAATATAGGCCCAAAAGATTCTCCTTGCTCTCGAGAAATAATGAATTAAATGATTGTTGTGTTCGAGGTTAGAATGTTCTCACCCTGTTGCAGGTGCAGAAATACACATCGTTATTTTCAGAATTAAGGAGAGATCCGTAATGCCTTTGAAGATAGCTGGAAGCGAGAAGGGAGGATGCTTTGCATATCGGGTCTGTCTGGAAGCCAAGCCCACTGGAAGAAGATATCTTTAATTAATTTTGCTTCATGAAAGAGAACCAGCTACTGTATAGAGGTCTAGTGGAAACTTTTAGAAAAGGTGACGCAATGTTGATTGAATCCCATCTTTTTGTATGATGCGCAGGGACAGAGAGACCAGACTTCTGCTAGCTTTCGGAGAAGAAGGAGCATCTTAGAGCGAGCTCCATAGCCTTAAGCTAAACGACCCATTTGACGTGAGTACTTCTTAGGAAGTCACACGTGTTGACACCATTGGGGAACGATAGAAGAGAGACAGGAAGGGCCCTCATATAGAATAGTGTAGGGAAACATTTTGATTTCTTTCAATGAGTCGAGAGCTGAATATTGCATCTATTTTGTGTTGCATTGTGATTTTAGAATTTATAATCATTTGCCTTTTGGGCCGCATTACTTATATCAGAAAAATCAGCTCTGTATTAATTTTCCTGTATCTCTATACTCTGCTATTGAGATGTATTTACATACAATTGTTTTTGGCCTTATAATAAATATTCAAACTGCACTTCGGAGTCAGTGATCTTTTCAGGCTCGACAACTTTGTTGATATCTGTTTAAGTTGATTTCCTCCCCTCGACCACTTTAGGTAAATACAAGATCGATCGCTTGTGCTATATTTAGTAGGGTACTTAGGGGTGCAAGTTAGCATAATCAAATGGTAGCAGAGGATGGTTTACCTGTAAAGTGGTTTACCTCTAAGGTGAGGGGAGTACGTAGGAGTAGGGTCAAAAGGTCGGAAGGTCAGAGAGCCCTGAAGTGGAGCGGAGGAGACTGGAGACTGGCGGACGTTGACGGTGCGGCCGAAGCAGTGGTGGCGTGAGTATGAAAGGCATTGTGTTAGATTGCGGTAATGAGTAAGTGGGTGATGTCTTGCGAAGTTGGGATGTATGTTGAGTGAATGTGGTTTTTGGTTTAAGTTTTGGTAAGCGGACTCAAGAGAAGTCCAAGATCCCGGGATAGTTTAGTATTGTAATTGTCTGTTCAAATGTGGGTGTTGTGAAGCGCTATCAACGATCCACTTGTGTTAGGGACCTTTTGTGTGAATGAAGAATAGGTTGCGGTAGAAAGCCTCAGGTACCGGGGTGGACTATGGCAATTGAGTGACCAACGCAGGTCGGGGGTCACTACGGCGGAATGTTCTTGTGAGAGCGTTCTATCGATCTTCAGTGACAAACAATTATTTGTTTATGTGACTGTAAGTTATTGTAATTGTGTAGGAACAGTTACTTGGTTGAATAACTTTTGGTTATACAGTTACTTGTAGTACAAATGTGTGTAAGTGAGTTTGCGGTGAAATTGCAAAGGCGGGTGAGCCGCTGCAAGGAGTGAGATGTGACGTAAGGGTGCACCGCGCTGTGATAGGTTGGTTGGTGTAACGCTGCGCTGGGATTGGTGGAAGTGCATTAGCAGTGGAACAGTGTACCTTTGGAGCTTGCAATTGATCAATTTCAACATGAGATGTTTTAGGGTATTGCGAGATTTGTGTAGAGGTGACACAGGGGTAGTGACTCGGGTAGGGGAAGAAGCCCCGCCAGAGGACACACCGGCACATTACATGGCAACGAATGTAGGACTTCATACTATCGTGTGGCTTCAGAATTGGCATAAAAGTACAGAGAAAGAGGGTAAATTGGCTTTCCCTCGTTATGGGTCTTTTCGTATGGAGGTGCTGACCCAGCTGAGGGGGGTGATGAATGCGCTGAAACCGCCCCCTAGACCCACACAATTTGAGGTATTGGATGCATGGATGAGAGCAGCTTTAGTAAAAAAGAGAGAGGCTTCACATGGAAGAATGAGAAAAGCAATGAAGGCATATCATGATGCTAGATCGGATGCTCAGTTGAAGAGATGGAGAGTAGATACTAAAGAGGGAGAACGCTTGTACCCACTTCTTACAGTAGGAGAGGGGGCTGAAGGGAAAAAGAAGACAGAGGAGGACAGTGATACAGATTATGGCTTTCTCGACAGATTACTAGCGGACCGTCCTCCACCTTGTGAGTCTAGATTAGAGACAGAGAGGGTGCACCCATCAGAAGAGCAGTTAGGTGCAGAACAACTGAATTCTGGAGAACCAACGGCAGAAGTAAGAGGCAAGATTACCATGGTACGCATTCCGGGAGGGTCTGGAGGAAGAAGGTATTCAAACACTGATCCGGATCCACCTGTAGGAAATATGCAGTTGCCAGATGCTTTGTCTGTACCAGTCACAATAGGGCCAGTGGTTCCGATATATACTCCCAGAGAAAGAACTGATGACAGTCATCAACACATAAGTGAAGGGGAAGAGACAATTTCTGGAGGGAGCCTCGCAATGAGTGGGACAGGTTTCTGTCGAATACCAGTAGAAGCTAGTACTCCACTACCAGCTACAGCTGATCCATCCAGGATGGATAGTGGGGCAGTACGAGGACAGACAGGTGCTCTAGCGAATTCTAGGTCTGACCTTCGAATGTGGGTTCAATCAGTGAGAGAGTCAATGATGCCGAGGGAAGAGATAAGCAGGAGACAAGAAGCGCCTAAAGTACTGTTTGGGCCACAGGTGATTTGTGCAGGTGACCACTGGAGAAGTCGAAGTTGTGAAAGAGAGAGACGCCCAGATGCAAAGACAGAAGAGGGTGCAGTTCTTAGGAGAACCCAAAGTTGTGACAGGGAAGAGTCACTAAAAGAGGAAATTCAGAAAGTGTTAAAAAGCGCAATAAAGGTGCCAATGTTAGATGTGGTACGATTAAAGGCAGAGCTAGATGAGGCGATTGAAGGTAATCTACCCCTGATTAAAATTGATACTTATAACTCAAGCGAACTACTGTTCGTAGCAAAGGACATGACAAGAAAGGCCAAACGAGCTTATCATGCATTGTTGCTTTTGGCACAAAGATATGAGGTTGATTTGTCAAAGACCAAGCTGACACAGGGTTCTTGCAGATTAAATTACACAGATAAGGATTTGGAAGAGAAGCGAATGAGCGGATTGAAAGCACAAATTAGAGAACTAGTGATGGGGATGCGGACATGGAAAGATTTAGACAAATGGAAAGATAAATGGGCCAAAAAGAAAAGCTTCCAGACTGGAATAGGGAATACTCCGCCTCCAGGTGGAGGGACAGGAGCTGCAGGAAATTACCCCCTTAGGGAGGTACAGAATGGAAGGTATGTACATGTGCCATGGAGCAGGGGTGCTTTGGCAGCATTTACAAATGATTTCCCTCAGCTGAGGGAAAAGCCTGCTGAGTGGTGTAAGCAAATGGACCGATTTGTAAAGATTTCAAAGGTATTGTGGATAGATTTGAACACCTTGTTTGATATCGTCGTGCCGGCGGATTTGTGGGCAGCGTGTAAGATTGCCATTGAGTGGCCTACTGTAGAGCCGCCTAGAGATTCGTTGACTCATGGTCCTTCACCTGATGTAATGAGAAAGTATGAGCAAGTGATTACATGGTTGCAATCGAAGATAGCTCCTCAAACTGTTGATTGGTTGAAGATTGATCGCACCACCCAAGACTCTAAAGAATCAGTACATGATTATTATGAACAATTGTTGTTGGCTTTTAAGCAGAATAGTGGATTAGATACAATTGAACAGAAAGATATGGGACAGTTTGTCTCGAAGTTTGTGTTGGGACCGAAATCTGACATTAGCCTGAAGATACAGCAGCATTTGATATGTTGGCAGATAAGTCGGTGGACGAGATTCTGGATTATGCTAAATATTGCAGTGATCAAGTGAAGTCGACACAGAAGAAATTAAAGGACAAGTTGATGTTGGTGCAGTTGAGAAATGCTGATATGACGCAAGGGTTTGGAGGAGGTCAAGGTAGAGGTAGAGGAGGTGGAAGAGGAATGGGACAACAGGTGGTGACCCAACCTGGTCAGGGTAGAGGAAGAGGAATGGATTCAGGTACGAGTGACTGGGTGGCTCAACAGAAAGGAGTCACTGCCTGCCATTATTGTCACAAAATCGGGCATTGGAAGCACGAGTGTAGATCAAATCCAGCAAATCAGATACAGATGGACGGAGAGGGACAGCTGACTGAGGCTGTCAATACTGTGACAAGACCCAGGTCTATGTATGGAGGAGGATATGAGCCGCAAGTGCAAGTACCTCAACTTCCTACGATACCCATGCATAATCAGTTATACCATCAGATGCCTTATTTTGAAATTCAAGATCGATTTGACAAAAATCAAGACTCACAGGAGTGCCAGAGGGGGGTGCACGAGGAATGCACCTTAGATGCGATTCTAGAAGTAGATCAGAGTGGACCATTTGTGGATGAGATGTGAATGGATATCCTGTTAACTTCTTATTAGACACTGGAGCTGCTCACTCCACAGTAAGAACTGAAGTAGTCCCGGATTTAACTCTTTCGGGACGATCGATTCAAGTAGTGGCGGTTGGTAATCAGAAAATGACCAATCCATTGACAGACGAATTACCCGTGAGAATCGGACCATTTCGGGATAGACATCAATTTGTAGTGTGCAATTCGAGTCCGGTCTGTCTTTTGGGACGAGACCTTATGTGTAAGCTCAATTGTACTATATCATGCACTCCCAGAGGTGTAGAATTGCAAACACATGATGATGATGCTGATTTCAAAATGGCTAGCATGAGTCTGTGTGCAGAAATGTTTGTGGTGCTTACAACAGCAGAATTGACAAATGACTTGAGAGACTCAGTGGATCTGAAAGTGTGGGATTTTACTGGCGAGGATGTAGGTCTGATGAGAGGGGTTGAGCCAGTTAAGATACAGGTCAAACCTAATGCTGAATTCCCACGAACGCCACAATATAAGTTGACTCCAGACACTGTGGCCGGTATCAGACCTGTGATTGAGACTATGATTGCCCAAGGTATTCTGAAGGAGATGAGAGGTAGTCCCTGTAACTCACCCATCATGGGACTGCAAAAGCCAAGTGGCAAGTACAGAATAGTGCAAGATCTGCGTCGGGTTAATGAAATTGTGATCCCATGTTGTCCTGTGGTACCGAATCCAGCTGTTATTCTATTCCAGATACCATGCAAAGCAGAATGGTTTACAGTGATAGATTTGTGACACGCATTCTTCTCTATACCATTGCATGAAGAAAGTCCGTTTTTATTTGCATTTAGGATGGATGATCGTGTAATAACATGGAAAAGAATCCCTCAGGGGTATACAGAAAGCCCCTCCATTTTTAGTCAATGTTTGAAAAAGAATCTTGAAGGACTGGTGATGGCCCACAACTCAGTCTTAGTGCAATATATGGACGACCTTTTGGTCGCCTCAGAGACTGAGGATGCTTGCAGGATTGACACTGTGGCGTTGCTGAATCATTTGGCAGAGAATGGACACAAAGTGTCTCCAAACAAATTGCAGTATTGTTTGTCTGAAGTTCAGTACCTAGGTCACCGGATTGAGAAAGGAAAACGAAGGGTGTCACCGGATCGCATAGAGGCAATTCTGCAAATGGGAACTCCGAAAACACAAAAAGAAGTCTGCATGTTTTTGGGAATGGTCGGCTATTGTCGACAGTGGATCCCAAATTTTTCCTTGCAAGCAAAGCCCCTGTTGAAACTGACTCGAAAGGATGTTAGTGATCCGGTACCATGGGATGACAAGTGCTTGAAAGCCTTCCGTGAGCTGAAAGAAAGCATTTGTCGTGCTCCAGCTCTCGGAATGCTGGATTATAACAAAGCGTTTTCGCTATTTTGCTGTGAAAAGGAGGGATGTGCGTTAGCAGTCCAAGTGCAGACACACGGGGGTGCCCGTAGACCAGTAGCCTACTTCTCAGCTACATTAGATTCTGTAGCTTCTGCGTTGCCAGGATGTCTGAAATCTGTTGCTGCAACTGGTGTCAGCATTGAAAGATGTGAAAGCATAGTGATGGGTTATCCGCTCATTGTTTATGTGCCCCATTCTGTAGAGATGTTAATGACCCGACGAAAACACAGAATTTAACCAACAGCAGACTTACTAAGTATGAGCAGGTTATCTTGGCTGCTGATAATGTTACCCTGAGACGTTGTACCACTCTGAACCCTGCTACATTGTTACCTGTTCCGCAAGAGGAAGGAGATGAAGATTGTGAAGAACATGACTGCCTAGATGTTACTGACCTATCCACCAAACCCAGACCTGACATTGTCGATGAACCTTTGCCCCAATCTGATTTGATCCTTTTTGTTGATGGTTCAGCATTAAGAGACAATGAAGGGTATTTGAGAGCAGCGTTTGCTGTGTGCACCATCATGGGAGTAGTGGAAGCTGCCTGTTTAAATAGAGTATTCTCTGCTCAGGTGGCCGAAATTGTCGCTTTGACACGTGCCTGTATCATTGCAGCTGATCTGCGAGGGACTGTGTATACTGACAGTCAATATGGATTTGGTGTGGTTCATGATTTTGGGCAGTTATGGTCACAGAGGGGGATTATAACGTCCTCAGGATCACCTATACATAATGGCGAGTATGTGCGCCAATTATTGGAAGCTCTGCAAAAGCCTAAAGAGATAGCAGTTGTTAAATGTGCAGCTCATGGAAAGGGAGAAGACTTTGTCACAAAGGGCAACAATTACACCAATGAAGTAGCACGATTTTGCGCTGAACATGTTTGTATTTTCAATGGAGAATATATAGGCGAGAGCACAGAAGAGACCGAGCTCAGCATGATGTTAGCTATAGCCGATACTTGGAATGAGGTGAAGCGGTTGCAGGATGAAGTCACAGAAGAAGAAGCTGCGTCATGGGTAAGAGCAGGTTGCACAAAAAGAGATGATGGCATTTGGGTATCCACAGATGAAAGAGCAGTATTACCCAATTGTCTACTGAGCCCAATGGCAAGGCAAATTCATGGAGCAGTTCAGTTGGGAAGAGATGCTATGGTGCGAGTGTTCAGGCCGATGTGGTTTAATCCCCGCTTTCGTGTGTGGGCTGAAACAGTATGTCACAGGTGTGTTACTTGTCAACAGATGAATGTTGGAAAGAGAACTGTGGTTGGAATGAGTCACATTGGAAGGTCTGGGGGTCCCTTCAACAGGATACAGTTAGACTTCATAGAGATGCCAAGGTGCAATAGGTTGAGATATGTTTTGGTGGTGGTGTGTATCTTTTCAAGATGGGTGGAAGCATATCCAACTAGACGATGTGACAGTCTCACAGTAGCCAAATTGTTATTAAGAGAACTGATCCCGCGGTACGGTTTCCCAACGTCAGAGGAGACAGACAACTCATTTCCACAGTGAAATCATGAAGTTGTTGTGTTCTGCATTAAATATTGATCAAAGACTGCATTGTAGCTACAGACCCGAGGCTTCAGGTCTATTAGAGCAGGTTAATGGCACCATCAAGTCAAGAGTGGCAAAGGTGTGTTCGTCCACTTCATTGAAGTGGCCGGATGCGTTGCCCCTGGTGCTGATGAGTATGCGTAGTACCCCTGATAGGAGAACAGGGCTTTATCCACACGAGATTTTAACTGGAAGAGCTATATGTTTGCCTATGGTGCCAGCTACAGCATTGATAAACATCACTGATGATTTAGTGTTGGATTATTGTAAAGGACTGACTGATGTGGTTACTTCTGTATCCCACCAGGTCGAGGCTGCGACTGCATCCACCTCGAGAGACCTGCTGCATGATCTTAATCCTGGTGACTGGGTGCTCGTTCGTAAGCACGTAAGGAAGAGTTGTCTTGATGTTCGCTGGCGAGGACCCTATCAAGTGATATTGGTCACAAGTACCGCTGTGAAGTGTGGCTGATTGCCGAATTGGATCCACGCTTCCCACACTCATCGAGTTCAAGCACCTGCAGAAGAAGAAGAGAGTTCCCTGGGTCCGAGGAGTGTGTGTGGATCTGATACAGACAACGACGACGGCACAGACTCAGCTATAAGAGTTTCGAATGAAACGGAACAGCCAAGTGAGCAAGAAAGAGAAGAGCTGAATGCCCATGAACTAAGTCCAGATCCTGAAATAGAGGATATTGCAGAAGTGAGCTGTGCCCCAGATCAAAGTGAACTGTCTATTGCAGAAAGATCAGATCAAGAGGAAGAGAGGAGAACAGATGCTAGAGCAGAAAAGTGGCCACCAAGAAAAGAAAGGCTGAATATACGGCTTGCATCTGAAAAGGATCTCACTCCGATTCCTGAAACATCTGAATCAGATCAAAGCGACGCTGAAGAAAGACCGGATGGTCTGAGGCGTTCCAGAAGAGAAAGAATAGCATCTCGAAGATACGCATCTCCTGAGTGGACGTACCTGGCTGCAAATGCAGAGCCCAGCGAGGTCCGTGAGGTTGGGAGCTGGTACAGTGAGCTACGAAGAGGACACCCTCTCGATTGAAATACAGTTACTGGTCCTAGGCGTAGAAGCATTTGGAATAGCTGACTCTGCAAGTTCCGAATCCTTCAAGAGCTGAGTGGATTGCGTTACCTGATCCTCAATCAGGTTATTTTCCCTTCATTTGGCCGACAGCTTACCGCGCAAGAATTAGGAGAAATTCGTGCAGATATTCTGCAACTTATTCTGAAACTTGGATCAAATATCATTAACGATGAAGCCTGAACTGTAGCCAAAGAAGAGCATTAGGCCTTAGAAAGAAGATAACCTAGACCCCAGATTGAAGAAGATTTAAAATTAGGGATTTTCTAGTAGATGATGGAGTGAGGAGTAGGGCTGTCTCCATCTCTTCAATAGGTTTAGTATCAATTGAAAGAACTCTGACATTAATTGCATGAAAAGAAAGGAAGCAAGAAAGACATTGTTAAAAACAAAGAAACAGAAAGAGACTGTGTTTCCCTTTTGTGCTTCGGAACAGTTCAAGAGAAACCATGGTGTCCGAAAACTAAACACGCAAACAGAAATGCATCATTGGCACCCTCATTGTGAGTGGTGCTTATTGTTATAACTGTGGTGATTGTTACGTCTCTAGTTGGATCCCAGGATGACGGACAGGAGAGGATACAGGCAACACTCACCACACCACTCTCTGAGATAGATGAGGATGCATCCGCACAGGATCTAGAAATGATTAAGGAAATTAGTCAGAGATTACATGTTTATTTGTCCAAGGGTGATTTTACCTTGAATGCGTATGCTCGATTATTGTATGAGTATGTGGATACCATGGAAGCAAAGGATTGCTATGTGTGTATGCAATTACCAGCCTCAGTAGAAGAAGGCATTCAATATCATCATTTGCCTGTGACCTATGGCATTACATGTAGTGTGTTATTGAGCATGTTTTATAGCAAGGCACACTTCGAGTACTAATTCTCTAATTATGATGTGGTACTCTCGGAAGTCCCCGTTCTGAAATACATGAATAAATATGATTATTATAAGGAAGTAGAGCGAATGTCAAAGTATTTCGTGCCTACCATCACTTTAGATACGTCCTATGCCCATAGACACAATTTAACCTGCATGTTAACTGACATTGAAAAGAAATTTATAGATCAGATAGAAGATCGGCATAGACAGACACTATTTAGACCAGATCCAAAGCATAAGGTTACCCCATGGACCAAAGAAGAATTAGATCATAAAGCAAAGGGGAGTTTTGGACCTATAGCATTAGATTTCCAGCAGAAAGGAAAGTTGTGCATTAGACACCCGACCACATACTACGACAAGATATTTGTGGGTGAGAGTGATTGTGAGCATGTCTTCTTGATCGAAGAATCAATCAGAAAAGCATTATTGGATAAAATAACAGTAGTGCCCAATGTGTATTTTGTGTGTGGAAAGAATGCCTATGTGAAGTTGCCTAAGAACTGGTACGGCACCTGCTATTTGGCTGTGGTATTTCCCAAAATTTTCCATGTGAATGATTTATGGCCTCTGGAGAAAAGGAGACCTCAAAGAGGGAAACGTGGTGCGAGTGCAGGAGAAGTGATTGGCGACATATTTGGAGCTATGATACCGAGTATGGGTGTGATTCTGAATGATGTGAAAATCAGAAAGCTGGCAACATTAGTGGATAAGCTCTCCATAAATACAGCTCAGATTCTACTTCTTGTAGATGGGGAAATGGTTTCGATAAGGGCTATGGTTTTGCAAAACCGTCTTGCCCTAGACGTGCTGCTGGCAAAAGCCGGAGGAGTCTGCAAATTTGAAAGTTCAACAGTGCTGCACTTATATTCCTGACAACAGTCGGGATATAAGAAAATACATCAATAATATTTCAGATATACATCAAGAGTTACGTGAGATGGCTGCTGAAGGACTCTGGGAACAAGTGGAGAAAGGCTTTGGCAAGATAGGCAGTTGGTTTGGAAGTCTGGGACAAGGAATAATGGGATATATTGTGAAGCCTATTATAATAGCTGTCATTTGTATAATCATCCTATTAGGAGCCATCAAGGCTTACAAATGGCAAAGGGCAAGACATCAGGAGACTGTGTTGAAAAAGAGAGAGCAACAACTTGAGCGACTGCAGGACATCATTACCAGCACCTTAAAGGGTTAGAAAGATTCAGACAGGGACGGCAAGCTACAGCTCCTGTTTAGGTCGGACTCTTCTATTAGAAGAAACTACAAAAGAAAAGAGAATTGGTGTTATGACACTAGTCATAAGAGGGGGAACTGATAGAGCGCAGATAGCACTCTATTTGTATGAGTGCACTATACTCATGGTTTAAACGTACTCTCATATATTCGTATTGTGTGCAGTGTTTTTGATTATTAAGAAACATTTAATTGAATCATTTAATGTTGAATTAATGAACGCAGTAAGTAGACTTCTGTATGTATTATGATTCCTTCATGCATAATGTGCAGGACAATATTATTTTTAAATATCGTAATTGTGATTTGTTTAAGTTGTCTGAAATATAGGCCCAAAGATTCTCCTTGCACTCGAGAAATAATGAATTAAATGATTGTTGTGTTCGAGGTTAGAATGTTCTCACCCTGTTGCAGGTGCAGAAATACACATCGTTATTTTCAGAGTTAAGGAGAGATCCGTAATGCCTTTGAAGATAGCTGGAAGCGAGAAGGGAGGATGCTTTGCGTATCGGGTCTGTCTGGAAGCCAAAGCCACTGGAAGAAGATATCTTTAATTAATTTTGCTTCATGAAAGAGAACCAGCTACTGTATAGAGGTCTAGTGGAAACTTTTAGAAAAGGTGACGCAATGTTGATTGAATCCCATCTTTTTGTATGATGCGCAGGGACAGAGAGAGCAGACTTCTGCTAGCTTTCGGAGAAGAAGGAGAAGAAGGAGCATCTTAGAGCGAGCTCCATAGCCTTAAGCTAAACGACCCATTTGACGTGAGTACTTCTTAGGAAGTCACACGTGCTGACACCATTGGGGAACGATAGAAGAGAGACAGGAAGGGCCCTCATATAGAATAGTGTAGGGAAAGATTTTGATTTCTTTCAATGAGTCGAGAACTGAATATTGCATCTATTTTGTGTTGCATTGTGATTTTAGAATTTATAATCATTTGCCTTTTGGGCCGCATTACTTATATCAGAAAAATCGGCTCTGTATTAATTTTCCTGTATCTCTATACTTTGCTATTGAGATGTATTTACATCCAATTGTTTTTGGCCTTATAATAAATATTCAAACTGCACTTCGGAGTCAGTGATCTTTTCAGGCTCGACAACTTTGCTGATATCTGTTTAAGTTGTTTTCCTCCCCTCGACCACTTTAGGTAAATAAGAGATCGATCGCTTACGCTATATTTAGTAGGGAACTTAGGGGTGCAAGTTAGCGTAATCAAGAGCAAGGATTCAAGTCTGTGCTTCCATTGTGGGAAATTCCTGTCCCAACACATATATTTTCGATAAAAGCTGTGCTCCGATTGACAGTGGTGACCAGGTAGATTTCCATAACCTTGCACTAACGTCTCATTTCAAAGTTAACCTACTTCACACATATGGTTGTATGAGAAAATGTTGGTTCAAAAATATCAAGGTAAAATAAATATTGCCCAAAAAATTACTGAGGACAAAAATATCAACTTTAAATAACCCTGTATGTAAATGACAAAATGGTGACTACAAAAATATAGAAGACAAAACTATTGTCACAAAATAGGTAAGTATATTGAATTTTTAATATTAAACAGTGACAGTAATGGTATCAATGATGTCATTTATCATGTCATGAGTGATGTAATATGTGAGGTTAAGTTATAGTTAGCTCAGTAAGCTATAACTTGAAATTCTGAGGCTTTCTCTTTTTAAATTTTAGTTTTTACCTTTTTTCAACACCTAACTACAACATTACTTTAATCTTTCTGGCCTGACTGGAGTAGAGGCAATAGCCCGCCAAGTAATTCATGCATTTCCAAAAAAGCATGGAAGAAGTCATTAATTTTCTCTGCTAAACAGGATCAATTCTACAGTATATGATAAGAAAGCAGCTGTCTAAGGAGGTTGCAGAAGAAGAAGGGCTCCAATGGAGTTTTAGGCTATGTGGCAGGGATTCCCAGTGTATGTAAGTCCACGAGGGGAGGTCAAATGCATGCCACAATTTCAGGTAACTACTGACTACGTAAATGAATTCCAATTGTAAGTTTATTTAATGTGATAATCCTAAAAATCTAGATTGGTATTTGGCAATCATGGGCCTTAGCTGGGCACCCCTAGCCACTGGGCTGTTTAAGGCTCTTTGTTCTTTTACTAGTGATGATCTATAAATTCACAGGCCCACCAAGAACATAACAATTAGCGTTAATCAACATAATTAACTTAATGTAAAGTCAGACAGCTACATTAAAAGGTTTTAGTCCTTCTCCTGATAGGTTATGGCCATCCAGTCTATGGGCCCGATTCACAGAACTAACTTAAGACAAAATCCTAAACTTACTACCATTTTGGTATTCAAAATGAGTAAGTTACTCAAAATGAATAAGTTACTCATTTTGGTATTCACAGAAGGCACTTACTCATCAATGAGTAAGTGCCTTCTGTGAATACCAAAATGAGTAAGTGCCTTCTGTGAATACCAAAATGAGTAGGGCTTTCTGTGAATACCAAAATGGTAGTAAGTTTAGGATTTTGTCTTAAGTTAGTTCTGTGAATCGGGCCCTTAGTGTTTGCATGATCCTCGTTCTAAAGGACACAAAAGGTGTTTCCAAAGGAGTTTTTTTTAGATAACTTTTGTACTGCTGCAGCTTCCTTACAGTTATCTTGCAAAAAAAACCTGAACCCCTGCTACCACTCTGGCACTGTATAACATTGTAAAAATGTGATTCTGGTCATTAATGTCACAGAGTAGGAGTAAATGAAGTGAGGGCAGGGACCTAAGTTGGTTGATGAAAGGACCAGTGACTTGTACCCAAGAGATGGACATTAAAAGCTGGTTTGTAGGCAAATACTTCCCATGTGGTGAGGGTTTGAAAGCAGAAGCACAGCAGGGGAGCAAGGAGAAATGTAATAGGGCCAGAGACAGGCATTTTAAGGGCAGGGAACAAACACCACTAGGCAGGGCTGATCAAAGAGAGCAAATGAGGAAGAGTGTGAAGCAAGCGAAGAGAGGTCAAGGAGTGAGCATAGAGCTTAGGTCTAGGGCTTGATGAGTTTAAATTTCAGAGACCATTTGTTTCCCCTCCTGAACTCCTATCAGGGAGTAGTGGAAGTGTGCTTAATAATCTGCTTTGGTCTTCCTCTTCTCTCCTGTAGCCTCTCTGTGCTCCCGGGTACAGTATCGGCGTCGGATCTGGGGAAACATGGGCTGCTTTCAGCAAAACCTCCTCCAAGATCAAATCACAGCACAGAGCCTGCCCCTGAGCCCACCTGGAACTGTTTTACCCTCAAGACGTGGTTTTACCTGGGAGCAGGTTTAGGATACCCCCAGTCAGTTCCAGGCTAGGGTCCAGTAATGGGTTTCCAGCCAATCATTCACCTACACACTTTTTCCAATTTGTTTGGGCCTTCCTGATTGGCTGTGAGCTAGAACAATCTACAGATTTGGCCTTGTTTACTTTTATTTAATGTCTAGTTGTCAGTCGGACCAAATAGACAATATAGTTTCTTGCCCCTAACATAAATCAACATGTCTCAGGCATCGGGCGAAATTAATTCTCCATTCCTTTTTGAAAATACATGTTTCACTCTGCATGTCAGAATGTTTTACTGAAGTGAATGAGGAAGTTATTTCAGACCTCATTGAAAATGTGTCCTCATTTTAGCTCTCTATAGCACAAACCATAGTTTTGAGGCGGAGGCGAAATTTAAATTACACCGGACATATTTGCGTATTTTCAGGAATTTTGCATTACGCTTGTAAAGCAAAATTCCCTAAATTAAGTCATTATGCTACTTTGCCTAATTACATGCCATTTGATGTAAAAATTTACAGTGAAGCGTACCATTCATGGTACAACTTTACCACAAATTCATGGGAAAAAAGAATGCAATCATCTGTTGTTCATGGTTCTTTCATTTTGTTTTACCAAGCATCAACCATTGCAAACATTTCACACAATAATATTGAGCAAAATGGTGGATTTGCATTTCTCGTAATTTTCCATAATTTTGCTGCCATTTTGTGTAGTTGCGCAAAATCAAATTAAGTAAATTTCTAACAATTTCTGTGGCAAGAAGAACCACCTCAAGTTGTTAATTTCTAAAGGAAAATCTAAAAGATTTACAGCTTTGATTTTATCAAGATGGCTTAGACTGTGCTACTGTTTTGTCATAAATACAGAATGTTAGCACTCTAGTTCTTCTTTAGAACACTGTGGGAAACTGCAGTAGAACACTGGGGAACCAATAAAAAGGCTGCTGTTGCTGTTGGAAGTACATGCCATGTTTTAGACACAATAGCAGTTGCTATTCTGGCATTGCTGAGGAAGATAGTGTGAAATTATAGAACGTGTGCTCTCATTTTAGCTTCGGGAGCATCTTCTATAACCTCATGTGATGAAACAGTTTTCTCTCAAACCTACTTCATCAAATCCCAGTAGAAGATAAGCATTTTTCACAGGGTAAGATCACCTCAGAACCCACCATTATTCCTAAAATTAGTAAGATACCACCTACAAATAATTTAAATTGTGAATAAAATCTGCTATCACCCTTTTTATGTGGTCCTTTTTGTGACCCTCAAAAACAGGCTTTCACTGCATGCATTTCAATGGATACAATGTCTATGAGTCCTGTAATGGCCTCCCCAACATGTTGTCCATGTTGTGGCCAGCTAATCAAGGGAAGGTCTTTTAAGGATCCCCCATATGCCCGTTGGGGGTCAGGGTGCACTCATCCTGCCCCCTTATATCTATTTTTTAAATTTGCTTTCAGGACACAGGGATGATTCTTATAATGAGTCTTATAATGGCTGCTACAACATATTGTTCAGGTTGTGGCCAGCCAATCAGGATTGACTATTTCCCCTTTAAAGTGGCTATTGAGAGCATACCTGGACACCTACATGCCATTATATACCTATTTTTAACCCCTTCGCTGCACCCCAAACATCTCTTTAAACACACATTTCTTGAAAACGGCTGATGGATTTATATTTATACAAAATCGCAAAAACACAATTTCTGACTAAAGTTCTAACATTTTTCCAAATTTGGTGTAATTCCATTCAACCTTGTTTTCAGTAGCTGCAACAGAAGTTTCCTATGGTAATTAACATGTGAAATTAATGTTTTCGGACACTGCTTTTTCTTGCTCCCTGCCTAACAGATCTCCACAAATCTTACCAGTAATGACCTGAGGTGGATGAACTGTTTTTGGAATATTTTGTGAAGATTCATCAAATGCTGCCTAAGTTATTACCGAAGCAATACGTGCTCTTCCTAAGAAAATTCTGACAATGCCACTGTGGGACTGATATATAAATCCAACAAAAAATAAGTTTTAAAAACTATGTGAAAACATATAAATAATTTTTAGATAATAAAGTTTATAAAAATAAATACAAAATAAAATTAATACATTAACAATAGAAAGATAAGACATAAACATATTTTCAAATAAAAACCTTTGTAAAATATATGCATATTTGAAACACTTTCCAAAGTCCGTCCTCAAAACTCTAATATACAAACAAAAAAATGAAAATAATACTTGAAAAAAATGAATAATAAAAATACATTTAATTAATATAAAAATATATGACAGTCAAATCAATATCAATCAATCAATACTTACCGCCAGCACACCGGCAACGTTGAAACAAGGGGAGACTACAGCTCCCAGACTGCTCCTGAGGGCAGACACAGCTGCCTTGCATCGCGCGCCAGGAGGCGCATAAAGGGCCACGCGGATCCCGCTTCGCGGGACGCGCTACTTACCGCCAGCACACCGGCAACGTTGAAACAAGGGGAGACTACAGCTCCCAGACTGCTCCTGAGGGCAGACACAGCTGCCTTGCATCGCGCGCCAGGAGGCGCATAAAGGGCCACGCGGATCCCGCTCGCGGGACGCGCTACTTACCGCCAGCACACCGGCAACGTTGAAACAAGGGGAGACTACAGCTCCCAGACTGCTCCTGAGGGCAGACACAGCTGCCTTGCATCGCGCGCCAGGAGGCGCATAAAGGGCCACACGGATCCCGCTTCGCGGGACGCGCTACTTACCGCCAGCACACCGGCAACGTTGAAACAAGGGGAGACTACAGCTCCCAGACTGCTCCTGAGGGCAGACACAGCTGCCTTGCATTGCGCGCCAGGAGGCGCATAAAGGGCCACGCGGATCCCGCTTCGCGGGACGCGCGCGGGCTCGCCCGGGCAAAGCCCGGGCCAAGGGCGGGCCCGTCCTTGCCCATCAGTGTCCGGAAGAGGCTGGGCTGGGCTACCCTCGAACGTCTAATATGGGTAAGCGCAAGCAACTGTGTGGTCAGGACCAGGGAGGGGTAAAAGCTAAAATACCAAGGAAATCTGAATCTATTATTTCCTATTTAACTTCGGCGGTGGGAGCCCTTAATAAGGAGATTGCCAATGCAGAAAAAGAACTGGGTATGGGTACGAGTCAAGAGCCAGAGGAGGGGAATGTTACATCTGATTCCGTAACTATAATACCTGTTCCCCTGGAACCCACGGTACTGATTTCAACACCGTTAGTTGCACAGGGCGCTCTAACGTGTAATGCTGTTCAGCCTGGGGATATGGCTGACGTTACTAAGGCCCTTTTGCCCAAGTTAGAAAAGGCACCAAAAAGGCTGTCTCTGGGACCTGCTGGGAAAAAGAGACCTATTAGTAAATCCTGTAAACGGGATAGAGGCGCAAAAATAAGTATGTCTATTCAAGGGAATGACATGATTGAAAATATTGACCTGACAGTTCGGAACTTGGTGGAAGAGATTTTTACCTCAAGGTTGGAATCTGCTCTCACTAGTATAGCAAAAGACATTATTGATACTTTGCAAACTTGTGTTGCTGGGATTCTGAAAAAATGTGAGCGTATTGACACTTTTTTAATGACCTCAAAACCCTTGTTTGTTCCTCCTCGTTCATTTACGCTTCCTAATGTCCAAGTAGAGACTAGGCCAAGCACCGGATTAGTCAATTTGGGCGCTCATCCAGTTTCCCCGTTACGGGTAAGGTCAGAATTTGGAGAGAGGGAGAGTGCTGGGGCACACCAGGTCCGCCCGGTAAGGGGGGGGGGACCTTAGCCTTAGAGATAGGAACTTTGAGGGACTGACAGACAATGCCCAGACCCTGGTTACTAGGGAGCCTCTACTATCCCACGGGAGGCCAGTAAATCTTAATTGTGGTAGTATTAATCTCCCCCCAGAAGCGACTCCATTGTCCGCGGTTCTTGTAAGGGTCCCACCACTTAACCCTGATGATAATGAACCCACCTCGATTCTTCTGCTAAAAGTAAAAAAATGGTGTGATCAATATTGTAGAGGAAATACTGAAATTTCCTCTGCCATTATAATGGCTAGACGAGTGGGGTGGGTGGGTAACCGCCCGAAACATTTGGATGGCGATTGCATTATTGTTAATTTTAATACACGGAACGTAGCAGATAGATTGTTCTGGGATGCCTCGGACATTATTCAGGATCAGGGAAGGGGGTATTAGAGCCTTGCCATTGGGTTATTTTTATCCTCCAGTAAGACGATTGAATGCACTTGTCAAATCTCATAGTGAGATATATTCGAGGAGGCCTTTTCAGCCTCTCAAACGCATTGATGAAACTAAAAATTTGGAGATCTTTCCAGAAAGTTTTAATATTAGAGACACAATAGACTCGCAAATTTTTCCTGGGAAATTAAGCGGTGAAGGGCAGGGCATAGCCCTTTTAAATAGATTTTCTCCACTGTCCCAGTTAGGCGAGAATGACTGACTAGAGTCATCTCATGATTGTCTATCTGATTTCGGCCAGAATCACCAGCCTATGGACCTACAAACTGTTTCCAATTGCAAGATCATTAGTTGGAACATTGCGGGGCTTAGATCTAAAAGGGATGATCCTAGCTGGCTTGAGTTTATAAAAAATATGATATTATCGCTCTCCAGGAAACATGGGATAGGGAGAGCAATTTTTGGCTGGACGGGTTTAAATCTTTTTCTCACCTGCACGTTCTACACTGGCAGGTAGAGCCAAGGGGGCCTAGTATTCCTTCTTTCTTTAAATTTGCAAGGGTCTGTAAAAATGTTGGAGGTAAGCTCCCATAATTGTATGATATTAGAACTGTGTATTCCTACTGGTCCCAAAATATTATTAATTAATTTTTATAATTCTGGCGAATGCGACACCTTGAATGAACATCTTTCTTATTTGAAATGTTTTTAGAAGTTTATAGATCGAAGCAATTCACTTTTTATTATATCATTCTTATGGGCGATTTTAATATTCATTTGTGTAATTTGAATTGTTATGGTGATGATCTTTTGGGTCCTCAATATTCGGTGTCACCCCATTTTGAGCATACGCAAAAGGGGAGGCCCTGGAGGACCTCCTGGCAGGAGTTGATCTCTTTGAACCTGGTTTCTATGATTTATCTGAGAGGGTTCCGACATTTAAAGCTAAGGGAAGGGATACTATCATTGACTATATATTTTTGTCCCCCTTATTGTTAGCTAATGTAGTATCCTATAATGCTAAGTTGTCCCCCTTAGTGACCACAACCCAGTAATTCTTGAATTACATAATGACCTGGGCCTTTTATGTTTATTGGGTGGGAACACAGGAGTTAATCACGTGACCACAAGTGATCAGGGGAGGAGGCTTAAATGGTCTAAAGTAATTCCTGAATCTTTTCTTGTTAATTTATGCATGAAGGTCAAAGATGATATTGCAAAGTGTGTTGATCATTCCACCCCAAAGGATGAGGTGATTAGAGGCTTTGAAGGTATCTGTCATCAGGTAGCAATTGACCTGACTGTTAAATCCAAACCTAGACCTAAACCAGTGGAAAGGTGGTTTGACACAAATTGCTCTAGGGCCCATCGCATCTTAGCACAAGCCCTGAAAAAGAGACCAAGAGATAGGGAGCAGATATCTAGCCTTAGGAGGTCTTATAAGCTAGCGATACACACCCGTAAAAGTGAGATCAAATCGGAGGCCTGGAATGCTCTAATGTCTGTTGAAGTTTTAAAGGATAGCTCAAAATTTTGGGCTATTGTTAATACACCTTTCTTTTCAGGCATAGAGAATGACATCATGGAAACTAATATATCAGAAGAGCAGTGGCTGGCGCATTTTAAGACAATCTATAGTTCAAGTGAGGTGCAGGTTCCCTCTTCAGGATTGGATATTTATGGTGATTTTTCTCTGCTGGTTTTTAATGAGGTGGATATTGAAAAGGCAATAGTTGAGACCTCCATTAATAAGGCCCCTGGTCCCGATTGTGTCCCTGCAGATCTGTATAAGAGTGAACCTAAATTTTGGGCCAAGATCCTGGCCAATGTGTTTAATGCTTCTGTTGGGCAGGTGTTTCCTGCGTCTTGGTCCCTGTCCACAATTATTCCAGTTTTTAAAAAGGTCAAAGAGGTGACCCTCGGTGTTATAGACCTATATCACTGATTGATTCTGCCGTCAAAATCTTAGGCAATGTGATTTTGGCTAAAGTCACTGATTGGGTAAATGATAACGGGGTTTTATCCAATCTTCAGTATGGTTTTAGACAGGGCAGAAGTACCATGGATCAGTGTCTTAACTTATATTTATTAATAGGCAAATACACCGTAGCCAAAAAAGGTCCCCTACAAATGGCTTTTATGGATCTTACCTCCGCCTTCGATCTGGTTAACAGATCGAAGCTCTGGTCCATTTTACTTGTTATGGGTATTGATCCTTGTTTGGTTTATTTTTTAGCAGACTTGCATCGGGATCTTTTAGCAATAGTTAGGGTCACTCGGGAAGGTAAATGCACTAGTCACTTTAAATCAGGCAGAGGTGTCCGCCAGGGTTGTATATTGGCGCCATTACTTTTTACTCTTTATATTAATGCTTTAGATAAAATCTTGGAACAGGCGAGTTTGGATATTCCGCGTGTAGGAACTAGGACTATCCCGGTCTTACTATACGCGGATGATGCCGTCTTATTACCCCGAACCGCTATTGGCCTTCAGAGACTGTTGGATGCATTCGGGGATTTTATGAAATCCCTGGATTTGGTTGTGAATATGTCAAAGTCACATGTTATGATAATGGGTCAAAGAAAAAGAAAAGGAAAAATCTTCTCATGCAATGGAGCGGAGGTGTCTAGAGTGACCTCCTTTACATACCTAGGTGTCTTATTCGATGATAGATGTTCCTGGGTCCCCCAATTTAAAGCAAAAAAAAACGCAGTTGTAAGATCAACATCAGCTTTATTAGGGTTTTCACAGCGACTGGGAGCAAAGCCTTTTGAAGCTATTCTCTCCATCTATAGATCTAAATGTTTGGCCATTGCTACATATGGCTCTGCTATTTGGGGCTACAAACAGCAGATGGGGATGCAGATGGCTGAAAATAAATTCTTACGAACCCTTCTGTCTGTGCCCCAATCAACCCCAACATTTGCTATTCATCAGGAATTGGGGTTGGGTTATGTAACTGACTCACTGCGACTGGCCCCCTTGGTCTGCTGGCTTAAAACCTGGCTTAACCCTGAGATAACCTTGAACCATCAGATATTACGGGATGTTGTTGCCCTGGAGAAAGCTAACAGCATCCCGTGGCTGTCTTATGTTAGGTCTATGTTTTTTAAACTAGGGCGACCTGATATTTATAATGCCCCAGAAGGGATCAAAAAAGATGATGTAATCTGGGTAAAAGCACAATTTTTAAATATACTGATGTTGGAACGAGAGGACCGGGAGATTCAAAAACCTTCGGTTAGGGCTCATTACTTAATTATTTCTTCCCCGTCAATTGAGCCCTACTTGAGAATTGTAACTAAGCCTTATCACCGTTGGCTACTGACAAGGTTCCGCTTCAACCTGATTCATTTCTCCCTGGGTAACCTTCTGGGATGGTGTAAGCCAGAGGATATAGGCATGTGCCAGTGTGATAATTTTTCATTGCAGGATACATTGCATTTTATCATGTTTTGTGATTTTTATAATGAAATACGGAGGAGGTTTTTAGTCCCCCTCTTGAGGGGAAAAGGTTTTTACAGGCAAGACCAGCTTTAATGTATCTCCAACTGTTAGATGATAACTGGAACATTTTTAATATTGCTAGTTTTCTTGTGGCTGCTGTTCGCCTCAGGAGAAGGAGATTTCTTATGATTAATGATGCATGAATTTTCAAAATTATCCTAATGTAATTATTTTAGTTGATAACTTTCAAGCTCTGATGAATTATAGATTTTTGTAGGAATTTTAAAGTTTTTTTATATCGCCCAACTGAATTGAATGATATTATTGTTGTTTTATGTTCTGTGTACTGTACTTTTATGATTTTAATTAATCGAATAAAGTGATTTGACTGACTGACTGACTGACAATACTTTACTTTATTCGGTTTCTGTACAAACCATCAAAGTATACCGTAAAAAAAACTTTTCCTATTTACAATTAAAATATTTAAAACAATTCATTTGGGTATTTAAAAAAGGAAAGATTTAAAAAAGACCACCAGAGTAAGAAGAAAAGTGCATTTGATAACTACGAAATATGCCTTTCCCTAAAACCGTACAACATACAAAGCCTCAATGACAGTCAATTAATATACAAAGTATAAAAATCAAGTAAATTATTTACAAAGTTCATAATCTAATTAAAAAACAAAAATTGCAATTTATCAATTTATTTAAAATTATCTTTTTAATAATTGACAAACACAATAATTTACGTAAATAATAATCAAGTTAACAAATTAAAAATAATAAAATAAATAGCACTTTTAAACAAATATTAAAAAACATCTCACTTTACTCCCCTACAAACCAAATAACCCACCAGTAAACACATTTAAATTAAATACAACATTTCTTTATATGTATTACCTAATCAAAAATAAAATAAACAATACTAATATAAATTCACATATTTAATATTAAAATAATAATGTTACACAACTAAAAGAAAAAAAAGCACAACAAAATAATTAGAAAATAATATTTGATACAGCGTCAAAATGGGGTCTCTGGTTGGCTAGGGTGTGCACCTAAGCCAGGCAGAACCCATCACTCCAGTCAGGACAAGCAAGTTACACACCAAATATAACCTGTGCTCACCCTCTGGTAGCTTGGCCCAGAGCAGGCAGGCTTATCATCAGAGGCAATGTGAAAAGCATTTGTGCAGCACACACACACAGAAACCCAATGAATACACCACAAGATTGTATAAAAGCATAGTATATTGTACATAACATAGACCAAAACAACATGAATAATAAATACGGTGCATGCTTTGCAAATCCTGAGGTAGTTCTCATTATCCTGATAATGCAAGAATCAAAACAACTTACATTATAACATCGGTGCATGAAATGCAGCAGTTAGGTTAGAAGCAAAACTTGTAAATCACCAGATATCACTAGTAGTACATTCATCAGAAAATATCACCATAAACACATCAGCAACAATAAGACAACATAGGCACAGGAACCCCTATGCTTCTATTAGTGGAGCAACAATCATCTTTGTGAGCCTGGTTGATAAAGATGGTTTGCTGGTATAAAACATAGGCAACAGGGGCACCTGCGCGCCTACTACAAGTGATATGGCAATTTTAGAAATGCCCTAAATACAACTCTTCACTGGGGCCTCTGTTGAGGATTCGCCCCGTAATGTGGAATCCCGGAATAAGTGCCCTGCGGTATGTCTCAGGAAAGGTGAAGGGGATGCACACACTGTAGAACCTAGTGGGGAGACCTCGCTTGGTCCCCCCTGCTTGTAGATTTTCCACAGGTAACAGCCAAAAGAACCTAGCCACCCCCTACGGAATGTGGGAAGGCTCTATTAGGAACTCAGATGTCCGATATCAGCACTCACCAGCAGGGTGTGCAATTCTTCTGACCTTACTTGGGTGTTGAGCGGTCGCTGCACATGAGTGTGGCTCTGCTGACCTTGGGCACAGAGTCTTCCTTCAGGTGGGGTGAGCATGGGATGCACCAGGAGAGATCCTCGGTCATGGACTTCAGGGCAAGGTCCCCCTCTCTAGGAGTTGTGAAGTTGCCGTGTTGCATTCTCTAAAAGTGGCGCATTGTGGTGCCTCTTGATGGGGGATGGCGGTGCATGAAGTCCTGGTAACCTCTCTGTGCCAGGTAGTGGAGATTGACGTGGCTCAGAACTCTTTTTGATGAGACCAAAAATGGAGTGTGTGAGCCCAGCTCCATCTGGCAAATCCCAAAAGGAAGGCTCCGTTCTTGTAGAGCAGTCTGGGGTCCAAATGAAGCCTCGCACTCGCAGAGGAAAACAAAAAGGCAGGCTCACTTCCCTGGAGTGGTGCAGGAGTGCTCAGACACCAGCAGGCATTAAGGAATGCTCCCATAGGGGCAGAGTGCGGGCGCTTGACGAAAGGTGCGGTGAGCTAGAATCAGGCAGCTCACGAGGTCTTAAATGTCCCTGAGACCTTGGGGAAAACAGGGGGCAAGCCAGACAGCCCTTGGAGAACATTCTGGGGCACAAAGAGAGTAGCAGGCAGGCAGGTCAGCACATAAGGGTCATTTGCAAAGTGGCAGTCCCTCCAGCAGCCCAACAGGCAGCAGGCCAGCACAACAAAGCAGGTAGTCCTAATGGTCGCTCCTCCTGGCAGCACAGCAGTCATCTGGCAATGTGCAGTATATAGACCAGCAGCATCTGGTTACAAGTCCCACACAGGGCCTAAAATCATGGGGTCAGAGCCCTTGTACTTATACTCAAAAAAGTCTTTGTTCAAGGGGTGACTTCAAAAGGAACCCTTTCAAGTTCAAAACAGTCACTTTCAACCCAGCCCTGGCTCCAGACGTCAATAGGGTGTAAATCAGCCCTTTGTGTGAGGATAGGACACACCCTATACAAATGTGAAGTTTGAATGCCTCTCCCTCTCCCAGCCCAGGAAGACCATCAGTATGCAGATGAATGTAGATGTAACCCATGTCACTCGCAGCCCTTCCTGTGTTGTGGCTGTCTGGAAAGTATGAACCAAGTGTAGCTGTCACCCAGCCCTAGACATGTATTGGAGTCAGGCTGCAAAGTGCAAAAGTCATAAGTACAGGAAAATGCCCACTTTCTAAAAGTGGCATTTCTGAAATAGCAATGTAAAATCCAACTACACCAGTAAGCAGGAATTATCACTACCATTTTAAACATACCAAACATGCCAACACCCCTCATTTCAGATTAGGAATTACCACTTAAGTATATATAAGGGAATTCCAATGCTAGCCTATGAGAGGAGTAATCCTCACAGCAGTGAGAAGCCAAATGGGCTGTTTGTCACTTCCAGGTCATGCTACGTATAAAGGCACATGTCCTACCTTTTACTTACACAGCACCCTGCCCTTAGGGCTACCTAGGGCCTACCTTAGGGCTGACCTATGTGCAATAAAAGGGGAAGCTTAGCGAGTAGTTTTAAATGCCAAGGCAAAGTGGCAGTAAACTGGTCATGCAGGCCCTGCGGTGGCAGACCTAAGACAGGTTTGAAAGGCTACTTCAGTGGGTGGCACAAACAGCGCTGCAGGCCCACTAGTAGCATTTAATTTACAGGCCCCTGGTATGCCACTGTACAAGGTACTTATAGTAAATGATACATGCCAAACAGGTGTAAACCAATCATACCATGCTTTAGATGTAGAAAGCACATGCACTTTAGCACTGACTAGCAGTGGTAAAGTGCCCAGAGTCCTAAAGCCATCAAAAAGAAGGCCAGAAAAATAGGAAGGCAAAAATCTATAGTTAAAAATATATTTAAAAAAACAATATTCCCACTACATTTTTGATATCAAAGTATTTTTGGCACACTATTTATGTCCTACAATATTTTTGATTCAATATTATGTTGGAACACCCACATGTGCAATGTTCTCTACTTTCATGATGGCAGATTTTGAGTAGATAAGCTGTTAGTGGATACATTTCAAGGCAGTGGCATCACAATACCCCTCACTTCCCCCGCATTGCAGGGGGGCCCCAAGGTACAGGGGGCCCCCTCCGGCACTGTGCATGGGTGCTCGGGCCCCTGGCTTTAAAGCTCCTGACTGAGTCCGGAGCGTGGGGAGCCCGTCTGTGAACTGTGCGGGGGCCTTAAGTTTAGTTACACCACTGTTTCAGGGCTGGCGTTCATAATTGAATTTTCTTCCACTCTCTTTGTTGGCACTTAATGATCACCTGATGGACTACAGGGGAGTAATAATACTTTTGATAATTAATATAGCACATAATACAGAACAAATTGCTTCTAAAGACTGAAATAACATGTGGCATTTAGCTAAAGTCGAAGGAGCTTGTTTAACATCCTCAGAAGGATAAAAAGCTGAGCCCTGTCCAGATATGAACTTGTGGTATAGGCCTTCTGTCCACCAAGCTGTCTGCTCTATTGAAATGAGGTCACTCCAGTCAGAGGCGGCTGGGCTTATAAGAAATAGGAGAGATTTCCTGGCAGGCCACAATCTATGAAACGGAGCAGACAACACAACATACTACAATTGGTATTCATGGAAGTTTGTGGAGAATCCATTCTTCTTGTATGGAGTTCTCTGCCAGGGAGAGCTGCATACAGAGGGAATGGAAACAAATGTCTGGAATCACAAGATTTCAAATAAAATCTGCATAGAAACCTGAGCTAGGTGCAACTTTCCATGTAGATTCCAATGGGAATTGGTGATTTCCAAAATGTAGTAAATATGCACCACATGTGTATCTGTAGGTGCTGATATACTACTTTTTTCATGTTATGTTATGTTATGTTATGTTAAGATAGCTTGTAGAGCGCACAGCTGCCCCAGCTACGGGGCGTCCCGGCGCTTAGCAAAAAAGAGGCTAAAACTGCGAGTATCCCTCCTAAGAGGAGAGAGGAAGGGCCAGGGAAGACAAGTGGGACAAAAGAAGGGGAACCTAATGAGGGAACAGATGGGACTTTAGCGCTTTACGAAAGGATAAGTAGTTGTCCATACTCCGGATGTGAGACGGAAGATCATTCCAGAGCTTGGCAGCCAGAACGCGGAACGAGCGACCACCAGCGCGGGCCCTCTTCACCCGTGGCATGTAGAGGGCACATAGGCTTCTCCTGGTGCACTGCCAGTGCACTGATGATTACCTTGTTTGCATAGAACTAGTCAGTTGCACTACCACTAGACACAAAATACCAAATCTTCATCACTATACCGAATTCCAGCAAATTTCATATCTCATTCATGTACTATCAACATCCTCATTCCTGCAAATGCTGTTTACTACACATGTAAATGACCTACATTCCTTACTATTGAATTGCTTTTCTCTAAATATGTTCAATCACTATTTACTCCAAAGCCATATATATTTAAATGCACCAATGCCAGGCTTTGAAAAATCATAAGACTTTTACTAGACCTGCAGGTCTACTGACTTAAATAATCTAATTCACCTAATTAAAATGTTCTTGACCCATAAACTGGTTTCTAATGATGTGATACTTGGCAAAAATTTTAATTCACTGAGCCGCCATTTTCTTCTTTATCACTCATGAGAGCACCGTCAAATACGCGAGTTCAGCATGTCTGCTGCACTAAAAATACTTTTGTTTGATTTAATAGACCAACCTTTTGCTCCATATATAATACAAATCTAGGCACATATAGGATACACATGACCGCAGACTTGCCTCTTAGCTCCTTAACCGTATTGTCATCGGGGCAGGGGTAGGAATGTTTTTCAAATCATATTTAAAAGCTATCACTTTTAATAAATACATACCTGAAGCATGAAGTGATAGCACACTTATTTGTAATCAGCAGATTTCCATTGAAATGGCCACAACATTTCCCACTGACGTAACATACTCATAACAATATATAGTGTATAATTTCAAGAAATAAAGTTTCCTAAATATTTGCCATTTGCACATCACCAAGTAAAGTGCTCTGATTTGTTTGCTCCTATTTAAATCTTTGTTTGCATCACACTTCTGGATTACCCCAAAAAATTATTTCGTAATTCCTGAAATATTTTGAAATACTTGTACTAATCATTTACAAGTTGTTTAAATATTGTGTGTTAGAAAAAAAAACTGAATCCTACAGCCTTTCCTTTCACAAGAGAAAGAAAAGTAAACACTATTTTCCAGGAAGAGTTAAGAAACAATTAGTAAAAAGACAAACTGACATTTGACCTCTGTCCTTGAACAGACAGCAAAAGTGTCAAGAAAAAAACAAGATTTAAAGGTGTCTTTACTGCTCATTCACTTTCTGAATAAACAGAACACCTGTTCCTTCAAGCTTAAGTTCACCCCCACAGTGCAAGAGTAAGTGCTAAAAATAGCTGGACTTGATAAAATCTGACTCACCACAGCAAGGGGGCGAGTAGATGTTTCGAGGCTTCAATGCTGCATGAATGCACGGTCCTGTGAGCGGTAATGTTAGGAACCTCTGGTTCAGACTGCACTGACCAGATTGCATGAGACTAAGGGCCAAATTTAAAAACCTTTTGCACTGGGTTTTCATCACAAAAGTGAATAAAACCTGCGCAAAAGATTTTTGCTGGATTTACTTTCCAGTGCAAAACTTGTTTTGTGCTGAAAAGCTTCCTGAAAGTAACTCAAAGCAGTGCAAAGTACTCTTTAGCATTAATCTGTGTCAAGAGGTATTGGATGAGTGGTACATGGGTGTTCCCATTCAACCACTCATAGTTTTTGGCATAAAACCCTATCTACTAATAATAGTAGACAGGGTTCTGCACCAAAAACTGATGACACTTTGAAGGAGGCGTTAAAAAGCAGAAATAATTGTATTTTTCTTAACTTTTTCCTCTTTGTATGTGTGTTGCACTGTATAGCACGCATCCCAAGTGGGAAAAGTTTTAAGGTTACTTTAAGCATTGTATTTTGTACTCAGGAAGACACATTTTTACTATGGTGCAAAGGTGTGTGCATGCTGCTCGGCAGCCTGATTGTGTGCCAGCGTTAGGGAGATAGCAGGATAATGCCATATCTCTGTAGATATGGTGCTTTCCTGCTCTCTCTCTGTCATTCAACTTAGCACAGCAACTTTGTCTGCGCTGTATTGTGTGACATTTTGGTAACTCTGGGCCTAAGCGTCTGCCCAGTGCACTGGACAACTATCCTTTCTCCTGATCACTTGTTCCAATGCTCAATTCTGTTCCTGACCTCACCGCTCATGGGATCAGATCATCTTACACTGCTAAGATATCTCCTTTTCTCAATAACTAGAGACCCAAGCCTTAAAATTTAACTGAATAATTCCCAGCCAAAATTCCATCCTTGGAATCAAGACCATATTAAATCTCAACAATTTAGGAATGTTTTTACTCCAATACAAGGAACATCCTGATGACAAGAGCCTTGAGAACGACAGAAACCTGCACTACTTCTAGGGGAAACACATGTTGGCTGTGTAACCCTAAAAATTTAAACGTTGACCAACTGCTAATGGAATTGAAATATGTATCATTCGTTCCTATGTTCTTAAGATTTGCAGCTAATGTCTATAATTTCATTTTAACAAAAAGAATTATACATACTTTGGCAATTATTGTCTAATATCTTGTATGTTATGTGCTTCCACCTGCTACATTGATGCAAACTAAGTAAAAGGGCTTTTCCTAGATGCATGCCTAATACCAAAATCTATTGTTCACGTCTCCAAACATAAATTAGGTATTAACAAGTACTAGTTGGAATAAAGGCCCTTATCCTTCCCTCAAACATCTCTGCTGGGCTTGAGTTTCCATGGGATTCCTGAGAAATCATGTGGTTCTATCTGGGATCTCATTCATGCTGCACAGAGATTAGGGGAGAACTCGACACAAGGATAATTGGAGCCCCTGTGCAATGCACATCCTTTTTAAAACGTGCTTTCTCTGTAGGGAGAATATTTTTCCCATGGAGAAACCTCTTCACCTACACCCCCTCCAAATGTGATTCATTCCCCTTTGCCCACTGGAAAAGTTATTGGAGCCAACTCTGTGCTGGAGTAAAGGTAAAAGTACTACCATATCTATGGTGGGAAGGGAAATCTGAGGAGTTTGTGAAAACACACAAATGTAGTTATTTGTGGGCGTTCACAATGTTCAAAGGCTTACCAGATCCTGTAATGCACAGAGACACTCATATCCTATCCCTTGTGTGATATTTACAGGTGTGGAGAACTCCTCACTCATGGCGAAGATCTTTTCACTCATAAATGGATTTACACCTGCCAGAAATCCATTTGGGAATTCTTGACAAAAGTAAGGTAAAGTTAATCATAAACATACTGTTTCAACCAAGTTTACCATTGTGAATAGATACCTATGTGCTCAAAACATTGACATATGAAAGACCAGCTGCACAATGAGATAACTAGATTAGCTTATAATGACAATTTTGTCAAGTGGGAAGATAAGAAGCACAACTTTCTCCTGTTTACACAGTAGATCAAGTCTTTACTGAAGCACAGTGTAAAGCCGTGGGCCCTAGGACCACATTTCAATGAATAAGGACATGGACGCAGTGTATATGGCACTGGAACTGGCCACGAGCATGTGCACTAAGGCTCTTTTATTTGCAGGGTCACCTGACCGGTGATGCCTGTGTTGGATGGGTGTGGGGTGGGTGTAAGGACCAGCCCTCATGGGAGAGGCTGGTTGAAACACTAGACTGTGTCCAGCAGGACACAACATTCCTCCCAAATGTGATTAAAAACACAAATAAGTTCAACCTGTGGGAAAGAATGAAAAACAACTAAAGCAAGACTTAGTCTCACAGCCTTGAGAGGCAGTCTGCAGGACAGCAGTGGACAAGTGCAGCTAGGTGCACCCGGGTATCTCGGCACGCATCAATAATTTAAGCAGGTACCTCTGGACACGAACACAGTGCTGATGAAATCCGGATCCCTCGGCATCACGTCAGTTGGGTGACAGTCCACCTATGTGATGTTGATCAGTCCAGCGGGCTCTCACTGTGATTCAGTTGGTTTTTTACAGTTCAAACTTGTTGCATCAGGAGTGTCGGTGGAGGCCATTGCAAATGTTTGACGATGGCGTTGCTTGATCCACTGATGTGACCCATTGAAGTCTGTTACACGGCCTGGCTACCTCCTGGAATCCAAAGTCAAGTCCATCTCTCGCTCTTGGGGAGGACTTTTGGTTGGGTTGCCAGTGGGCTGCATATGTGCCTACATCTGAGCAGCCGCAAAAGCACCACAGAGCCACAGAGCCACTACTGAGTCACTCGTGCAACCTCAGTGGTAGACGTGTCTTGGTCAGAACATGCTCTCACTACCAGGATCAGGATGCAAACCAGGTGAGCAGGTAGTCACTGGCTCTTCATATCATCACTGGTGCTTCTTGCCAGTTTGTAAGGCAAAGGTGCAGGACTCCAGTATTGTTACTTGCTGCTACAGGGGTGGTGGTGATGCACATGGCAATGATGGAGTGGTTGTCATTAGATGATCTTGACGACAGGTGGTGATGACTTGCAAGGAGTAAGGGTGGCTGGAGGGACTTCACAGCTGCATAGCTCATTGCATAGTTGGTGCAGCTCTTCTTCTTTGGCATGTGCACTTGCAAGCAGGGATGCTGTTTGCTTTAAGGAGCCGATGACAGGTGGCTGGAAGGGCACACTGTGAAGCGTGGGGCAGATACACGGTTCATGCATGCAGCTGGCTTACGTTCAGTACACTCACAGGGCTGTCTCCCGTGACGTCACTGCACCCTGGTGGCTGGCTTGTGTTAGTAGGTGCACTCAGGTAGTGGTACAAGTCCTCGTTCTTGTCCTCTTGTTAGATTGTCCTGCACACCTGAGGTTGTCAGTTTTTTCAGTGTGACAGGATTGTCATAATCCTTTCTCTCCTCTTCATTTCTTCTTCGCAATGTGGCATAGTGCCAAGCTTTCTTCTTCCTCGGTTCTTGCTTGCAGTGTGATGTGGCATCCAGGCCATGTGTTGTATGTCTTCTTTACCCATGCTTCGAAGTGCGTCAGCCATTTTGTAGACAGCAATGAAAGGCAGGTGTGCTTTGATGGAGCCGTTCTGCAGCCTCTTTCATACCTTTCTTCTCCTCGATAAGGTATTCTGGGTGCAACTCAGGATCGCTGTGGGAAACAAGAGTCTTTTTCCATTTGCGGTGGTGGCAGCTTGGCACTAGCGGACATGCAACTCTCCTCTTGCCTATAATGGGCCAATGTGTGACACAGACTTAAGGCAGTGTTGGGGGCACTCCCTGAATAGTCTCTGGCCCACTGCAGGGCAGTGCTACTGTAGTTAGGGTGTAGACAATCTCCTTCCTGCATTCAAGCCACACAGGGCCCCTCCTCTGGGATCTCCTTCTGAGGGATCTCCTTGGTACTTTGCTTCGTAGATGGCTGGTAACCTCCCTTCTGCCTCCTCTTTGCTCGAGAGCGCAGTGCTTGTGCCTCAAGGCTACACCATCACTGCGCTGGGTCCTGCCTACGATTATCTGCACCTGGCAGGGTTGGTCACACGGTGTGACACTCTCATACATATCTTTATTGACATTTTCTCATGTACACATTTGCAGTGAGGACATTGACATTGCTTAATGCACATCATACAGCTTGTAAATTATAACTTGTAAGTTGTACTCTGCCCTCAATCTCATATTGTCTATTCCCTTCATTTTCACTCGGTTGTTTCTTTTGAGTTGGACACTGTATCTGGTCATGGCCACAATAAAGGTAACTGGTACATTTCTTTCAGGGGATTTGTAAATGCCTGCTATGTTTCACATTTTATTATTGAACTATCAACAAGAGGTACACTTAGAATAAAAGAAAACAAAAGAAACAAAAAATAACAAGAAAAAAAAGGAAAGAATGTTAAGTTTGGAGATTCACTCTGCAGTCAAAGGGGATACAGTAAGTTTCCTTTGTGGTAATTAGGGGGTTTTAACCTTCCAGTGGGTCGCTCCCGCCGGTTGCACTCAGCTTACATCATCCCCTAAGGGGACCCAGCACCCTCTCTATACCGCTCTATGAGTTATGCCCTCTCTAATATGACCCCAAATTCCTTCAACTTAGCTGTGGTTGGTGAGTCCTGCATTTCCCCTCCCTCTCCCCCATTCCCTTCATCTTCACTAGATGTCTGTGATGGACATTCACAGCCCGTCAGCAGCTCCTTTCATTGGTCAGATATGGGACGGTGCCATAGTCCTCTTGCCTCTTCTCTCATCAAGATGCAAAAAGAACAATTGATGGACAGAATGCAGAACAATGTCATACATTCACCCCAGTACAGAGATCTGGGCCTAAGTCCATCGTTTTTTTGCTCACCAAGCCATTCCAGTTTGAACCCAGCCATATGCAAATCAGTCTTGACCCTGCGCCCAATGGGAACAGTCCAGCCCGAACTGCCAGGCCAGGTCCTCCCTGGACTGGAAACAAGCATCCTAGGACCGGTTTCGGGGTTTCACCCCTCATCAGCCAGGATAGCTTGACTCTAGTGGCATGGAGAGCATGCGACCCACGTCTGGGCATACCCATCCCACTTGGGGTGACAGATGCAAAAAGAACAATTGATGGACAGAATGCAGAACAATGTTTGACTGGTGGAGAATGTTTTGATTTGTTCTGCATTCCGTCCATCAATTGTGTGTATTTTGCTTTCTCGCCCTTAGTGCGCCAGGTATGCCCAGACGTGGGTCCCAGGCTCACTGTGCCACTGGATTCAAGCTATCCTGGCTGATGAGGGGTGAAACCCCGAAACCAGTCCTAGGATGCTTGTTTCCGGTCCAGGGAGGACCTGGCTTGGCAGTTCAGGCTGGAATGTTCCCATGAGGCACAGGGTCAAGACTGATTTGCATATGGCCAGGTCTAAACTTGGGTGGCATGGGGAACAAAAAAATGATGGATTTAACCCAGATCTTTTGACTGGGGGAGAATGTTTTGATTTGTTCTGCATTCCGTCCATTAATTGTGTGTCTTTTTCTTTCTCACCCTTAGTGCGCTGTGTATGCCCAGACTTGGGTCCCGGACGCACTGTGCCACTGGAATCAAGCTATCCTGCCTGATGAGGGGTGAATGCCTGAAACCGGTCCTAGGATGCTTATTTCCAGTCCAGGGAGGACCTGGCTTGGCAGTTCAGGGTGGACTGTTCCCATGAGGCACAGGGTCAAGACTGATTTGCATATGGCCAGGTCTAAACTGGGGTGGCATGGTGAGCAAAAGAATGATGGATTTAACCCAGATCTTTTGACTGGGGGAGAATGCTTTGATTTGTTCTGCATTCTGTCCATCATTTGTGTGTCTTTTGCTTTCTCGCCGTTAGTGTGCCGGGTATGCCCAGATGTGGGTCCCGGGCTACTGTCCCACTGGTTTCGAGCTATCATGGCTGATGAGGGGTGAAACCCCGAAACCCGCCCTAGGATGCTTGTTTCCGGTCCAGGGAGGACCTGGCTTGGCAGTTCGGGCTGGATGTTCCCATGAGGCACAGGGTCAAGACTGATTTGCATATGACCAGGTCTAAACTGGGGTGGCATGGTGAGCAAAAGAATGATGGATTTAACCCAGATCTTTTGACTGGGGTAGGATGTTTTGATTTGTTCTGCATTCCGTCCATCAATTGTGTGTCTTTTGTCTTCTCTCATCAAGGCCCTACTCTCAGCCCCTGCCCAGTCAGTTTCATCTCTTTTCCAGATGTCTATGCGTGGCCCTGTACTGTATTTCCAGGACATTGCTATCCACCTTTTTGCTACGGCCATAGCCAAGTCTATGAATCTATTCCCGACTTTCCATTTTGGCGGGCGAGGGTAGAGTCCTAGTAGACATGTCTCTATGGAGGTATTCAACTGTCACCCTAATGTGTTGTTTATTTTTAATGTTAATTCATCCCAAAAATGACGCAGAGCAGTGCAGGCCCAAACCATATGTATGAAGTCTGCATCTTCATGGTTGCATCTCGGGCATTTACTTATGTCTCCTCCATATGTAATGTTGAGACGGTGGGGGGTCATGTAGGTCATGTGTGTTAAAATAAACTTTACATATTTTAGTCTAGTGTTGCATGATATCTTCTTGGGGAAGGCCGGAACTTTGCCCCAATCCCGGTCTGTAAGTTTTCTGTTTAGGACTTGTTCCCATCTATCTCTGAGCCTACTCAGTGGTGTGAGGGATGCTTCTATCAGGGCTGCAAAAACCATTTTACCTGGTGGCCAACCATACCCAGCGTAAGTAGTGCATGTAATACTTCATGCGTCTCTGGTTCTTCCCGACCTCTCCCCCATAATGTCTCAAAAGTACGAACCTATGCCACATATTGCAGGAAGTGTCCTGGTGGGAGATCGTGGTTTTTCATCAGTTCCTCAAACGGAATTACTACACTTTCCTGATAGCAGTCCCCCACTGTCTCTAATCCGGCTTCCGTCCATAGTAGCATTTGTTCAGTCATGAATATCGATCGTGGGACTCCATGAGGCAAACCGACCAGTGGAATCACTGGTGTATAATGGGGCATCGCAGTCCATTTAGACGTGCATTGTTTCCAGCATTGTAGTGCTGTGGTCTATAGAAGTGACCCTTAGGGGGTTGCCACCTTGGGGTCAATCACTTTAGCTAATAGTAGAGTGGGGTGAGTGTTAGGTTGAGCTAAATATGTTCCTTCTGGGTTTACTCCCTCTAAACATTGGGCTGACCATTGCAGCTGCGAGGCCAGCTGATAGAATTCAAAGTTCGGTACCCCTAGGCCTCCTTCCACTACAGGGCACTGCAGTATTTTCAATGAGACCTCCGGCGCCCATCCCCCCAGATAAGATCTTCCACTAGGGAATCTAGTTGTCTGAACCAGCCCGCTAGCATCATGATTGGGAGATTAACAAAGAAGTACAATAGACGGGGTAGCATAATCATTTTAGTCAGTGAAATTCTAGCTATGATGGGCAATCACAGAGTGCTCCAGAAGACTACACAGGACCTTAGTGTCAAGGTTACCCTATCTTAGATCATCTAGGGAGTGTGATACCTGGATTCCCAAGTATTTAAATGTAGTTGGCGCCCAATTTAGGTCTGCAGGCACCTCCAGGGGTCTTGGCAGACCCCCTGCCACAGGAAAGAGGGACGTTTTACTGTTGTTAACCCGTAGCCCCGACATGTATGAAATTTGCCCCATAAGATCCATGGCTGTATCCAGGCCGGCTACGGTGTCTTTCAAAATATATCAGGAGGTCATCAGCATAGAGGGAAATGGTATACTTGTGTCTATCTATTGTTAGCCTTAACCCGTTCCCTCCCTGCTGAACAGCGCTGTGAATGGCTTGATTGCCAAAGCATATAGTAGGGGTGTCAGGGGACATCCCTGTCGGGTATCACGAGAGATGTCATATTGGGCAGAGACTGTTTCACCTGTCTTAACACTCACTGTAGGGCACGTGTACAGGATTCGTACCCACCTATCCCTCCCCCAGTCCCATACGCAACATGGTCTCGAATAGGAAATTCCAGCTTACTGTATCAAAGGCCTTTTCTAGGTCAATGGATAGAATAGCCGCCTGCGTTAATGCGCTTGCCACTGGGTGATACAGTACAGAATAAAGTCTGCGTAAGTTAAAGAAGGTGTTCCGGGTCGGGATGAACCCATTTTGATCTGTGTGTATGAGGGTTTACATAAAGGGAAGCAGCCTCAGTGCAAGAACCTTACTATGGATCTTAAAATCCATGTTAAGCATGGATAGGGGTCTATAATCCACTACATGAGCTCCTGAGGCTGTTGTTTTAGGAAGTGGGATCATAAGTGCATTCTGTGTTGAGTCAGGGAGGCGTCCGAGTCTCAGTGATTCAGCATAGAGAGATCCCAAGTGGGGTGCCAGTTGAGCAGCAAAGGCAGCCGCGGTCTGTGCAGGTAACATCGGTGGGACGGTGGGGCCGGGTGGAGGGGGGATTTTGGGGGACGATGCCAAGGGAAAATTTATAAAAAATTAATTTTCCCTCATCATCATTCGTTGGAATCTCCCCCACCCGGCCCCACCGCCCCACCGCTGTTATCTGCACAGACCTCGGCTGAGCATAGGCTGAGTAAAATTCAGCGGGGAGGCCGTCAGGCCCTGGTTTTTTACCAGCAGCCAATGCAGTTATAGCCTGGCGGATCTCTTGTAATGTCACTGGGTCTCCCAGCATCACTTGTGTCTGTCTGTCCAGACTGACAAGCTGCAATGGTGTTAAGAAATCTCTGATTTCTTCCTGCCTAATTGATGGAGGTGCCATATATAGATTCTCATAATATTCCCGGAAGAGGGAATTTATTGCTTCTGGCTCGTGTATGGGCGTGTCTGTAGCTGAGCGAACATGCGTGATCAGAGTCCCTCTCAATTCTGGCCTGACCAGCCATGCCAGAAGATGGCCTGCCTTCCCTCTTCTTCCTGCACTATACTGAGTTGGCCCTTAAAGTCATGGACTCTTAGTCGTGCCTTGGTCTCGCTGTATTGTGTTTTCAGTGTTTGCAATTGTGTCTAGGCAGTGGCGTCCATACCCTGAAGGTTGCTAACTTGCGCAATTTCACTTCCAGTTCGTCCAGCTCTCTATAAAGTTCCCTCCGCACCCCGACCGACTGCCCTATACAGTGACCACTAATTACACTTTGAATGCCTCCCATTCCAACAACAGTGTGGAAGCTGTGTGTGTATTGATTGTGAAGAAGGTGTCAATACAGTTGCCCAGGGATTCCCTAAAGGGGACATCCTCCAGCATTACTGGGTTAAATTTCCATAGGGGTATCGGGAGACGTGTCTCCGAGGGCTGATGAATCATGAATAGTGGGCTGTGGTCTGAAAACATATATATATAAAGAACAAGGGGACCCCAATAGTGTGACCAGGGGTAATATATATTTGCAAAGAACAACGGTCAGAGTTGGAGGCCAGATAGGTCCTCGGATAGCCGGAGCTATTATTAATACAAAGGTAGTCTTAATCTAAGTATTATTAGTGAACACAAAGTGCCAACAAAAATTGGAGAACAGAGTATGCAGGGACACAAGGTTGTTCGAATGATACCTCATTTATTAATATCATAAATGAGTATCAATCACATTAGGAACTAGTCCTGGTGCTCACACAAAAGGTGAAAAGTGCGTGAAGTGATAAGTGCTAGTGACTTAAAATTTACATCGCATTGACAACACTATACAAAACTCCATAATTAATAAAATATATTTAAAGAGTTTCGGTTGTGAAAGTCGACGGCGTTTCGATCTCCTTAGGTTGAGATCATCATCAGGACGAGAAAGCGTGTGAGCAGATAGGATCTAGATAACAAAAGAAACCATTGGTCCAGAGGACATAAATCAGCATACTAAAAAAACTAAAAACAACCAATTCCTTAATGGACGATTAGCTACACTGAAGGTAGGATCATAGACATTGATATACAGTTACTTACAAGAATTTCTTAATAATTAATCAATTACAAGAGACAGAAGGAGCTACTGGTAAGGAAAAGGCTGTAGCTGCATAGTGCATGCACAAGGAGAGGATATGCAGGGTGAAGAACATGCATGGAGGGACAACTAGCAGTTATGAGAAGGACCATGTAAGTGGGCAAGAGCGAAGAGAGAAAAAGGCACATAACGCGAGTAATGCCGACATGCCATGGCGTAAAGTGGCCAATTACCGCATGGAAGGGACTGCACGGTCAGTGAATAAATTAGACAGTGAGAAGGCAATTCAAGGAGAAGCAGGGAAAGAGGTACCTTGTAGCGGAACAATATAATTAATTAAGAATCGTCAGCGGGTAACAGTCGTGGGGTTCAACCGAATCTGCAAGGGAGAGGTACCCGGTATGATGTGCAAGATACTACAATAGTGTGAAAGCAATGTAGTGGCAACTAATGTGTAGAAAGCTTACGTAGTAATGTTTAGTAAGAGGTCTTGCCACTCAGCGGGGTACGTGCTGGCCGTGAACCAGGGAGGAATCAACCACAAGAAATCAATCGGGCCAGCTGTGGAGAGAAGCGGGGGAAGTTAAACCAAGGCACAGCCGAGGTGGGTCGCTACGCGTGAAGCAGGACTCGGCTACAGTAAGTGGGGAATTAGAACTTACTTAGAATTGAAATTGAAGGAAGAGGGACAGGATCCTGCTACTTCCAGGGCAGCTACAATGAATGGTGCCGGCGTCTGGGAGAATGAATCACTCAACGTGTAGTTGAAAAAACCGGAAGAGCGAATTAAAAGGGTGGAGAAAAGAGCGTGCATGCGTGATGACGTGTCCGGGTTCAATTAAGAATGTCCGGGGGTGGAGGCCATGTTGAATGAGGCAGATAGGGAGCAGAAGGACTGAAAATTATGTGTAAAGGACAATAGAAGATATAAAAAATTATAAAGGAAACATAACAAAAATAACAAGGGAATGAATTAAAAACAGCTGACAGTAGGTTAGCTGTATACAGACATTTATATACAAATGTTAGGGACACAACCAATTATAGTATCAAGTTCCATTCCTCAATTGTGTTGAGTCCATTTTCAATTGAGCGGCATTTGAACATCCACAGGCACTCAAGCCTGTTGAGAATAGCTTGAATATCACCACCTCTTGGATTTGGGTGTACCATGTCAATAACTTGCCAACGCAGATCTTGTTCGGAGTGTCCTTTCTCAATAAAGTGTTCCACCAGCGGTGCATTGATATTCTGGCAGCGAATTCTGCTTCTATGCTGTCCTATCCGAGCTTTTATTCTCTGCGTGGTTTGACCAATATAGAGGAGGTTGCAAGGACATTGAATACAGTAGATCACGTTTACTGAATTACAGTTGGAAAAGAAATCCAGTTTGTGACTAGTAGTGTCAAAAACAAATTCTTTTGTGTTTTTTGTGAAAGGGCATGCAACACAATTACCACATTTAAAGTGCCCTATAACTGGGGGAGACCAAAGCATGAGCGCACAGTATTGGCCTTTGGTAAGGGTTTATGTGCCCTAACCAAATGATCTTTAATGTTGCGTCCCCTCTTAAAGGAGAACAAGGGGGCCTCATTAGTGATATTAATGGAAGTCAGGAGGGGCCAGTGTTTTTTAATCATCTTAGTTATTTTATTACTGGCGGGCCCAAATGTGGTAACGCAAGGAATGCGTGTCATAGGCTTTTTGGGGGTTTGTTCCAGTAGAGTATCCCTATGTGTATACCAAGCCCTTTTCATAGATCTCCTAACCAAGCGGCGAGGGTAACCTCTGCTCATAAGTTTGGCACATAGGGTATCTGCTTCCCTGAAATAATCCTCTTTGAATTTGCAATTCCTACGTATCCTTAGGAATTGTCCATATGGAAGACCATCACGGAGTGCTCTGGGGTGGTTACTTTTGTAATGAAGTAGGGTGTTGCGTTCCGTGGGTTTTCGGTATAGGGTGGTGTACAAACCACCTTCTGTAGGTGTGACGTTAACGTCTAAGTAGCTAATCTGTGTGGTACTGGAACCATATGTGAAGTTAAGGTCAGGTTGGGAGTTGTTAAGCCACGTGCAAAAGGAATCAAGTTCAATTGTGGAACCCTGCCAGATCATAAACACGTCATCGATATAGCGCCGCCAACTCCTGATTTTATTGTGATAGGGGTTAACTTGGTTGAGGACATATGTTTTCTCCATGTCGTCAACAAAGAGTATGGCAAAATTAGGGGCAAAAACAGCCCCCATAGACGTGCCCTTGCATTGCCTGTAGTATTTGTCATGAAACATAAAATAATTTTTAGTCAGGGCAATCTCCAGGAGTGAAATAATAAATTCACTGGGAACCTTGTGAGGTCTAGGTCTGTTATCCAAATGGCCTTTAATAACCAAGGTGCCTTTATCCTGCGGGATGTTAGTGTAAAGGGATTCTATATCCAATGTGACAAGAAGCTCAGATATGGGATCAAACAATTCTTGCTCAATTTGTCTAATGAAATGCGTAGTGTCCTTAACATAGGCTACGGTGTCTTGTACCATATCATGAATGAAGAAGTCGATGTACCTGCCAAGCGGCTCGAGAATGGAGCCACAACCTGACAGGATAGGTCTACCCGGAGGATTAGTTTGATTTTTGTGGACCTTAGGTAGTGTGTAGATCACCGGTGTTCTAGGATTTTTACTATTGAGAAAAAGAAACTCATTGTGGCTAATATAGCCTATTTCCTCAGCCTCTTTGGTGATGGTCTGAATAAGATTTTGGATTTCAGATAAGGGGCTTTGGTTGAGTAATTCATAGTGGTTGGCGTTATTAAGTTGGCGCATGATCTCATTGTCATAGTTTATTTTATCCTGAATGACAATGCCGCCACCTTTGTCACAGGGCTTGATGATAATGTTATCCATCTTTTTAAGGTTAGAAAGACTTTTCCTTTCGTCAAGACTGATGTTGTAAGGGATGAAGTCATGTTGATTTCTCAGTTTGTCTAGATCTTTGAGAACTAAATTTTCAAAAGTTAGTACCTCAGGGGGTAAACAACCTGTCGGGGGATTAAAGGTGGATTTAGGGCGTAGCCCTGTGGTGTCATATTTGGGTGTAAACTCTTTATTCAGAAAAAAGGACTTCAATCTAATTTTTCTGAAAAATTGGTAAATCTCAATTTGTATGTTAAACCAATCTGGTTTTTCAGTAATGACATATGAGAGTCCTTTACTGAGAAGGGCTGTCTCAGACGAAGCTAATTGATGACTAGAAAGATTGAAAATAGGAATAGGCTCCATAGGAGGAGGCAAAGGGTTATCCTCCATCCTTATTACGTTTAGTATTGGTAGCCCCATTGATAAAACTTCCGCCGTGTCTGGCGTTCTCCTGGCGGGAAGTTGTAACGTGGTTTCACTCTCCCTCTCTCGGGTTGGAAGGGTTGGCCTCTCCCTAAAAAATTGGGGTTGTTACTTGCTGAGCTGGTTCCCGCACCTGGATCTGAAGAATCAGAATCAGCAGATGAGTCAGAGAAAGAGACAGGTTGTCGGTTCTTAAATCTACCCCAAGTACCCACCTGTTGTCTAGGAGCAAACTGGGGGTTTGTGAAGTAGTCTTCTTGGAGGTATGGGTAGTTTTTTTCTTTACTATAATTCTTTATGTCTTTAGTAACCTTGGTAGCCTTTTTGTGGTGTTCGAATTTATGAAAATCCGAGATGGTTCTTTCTAGTCTTTCAAGGATGGTTTTAGCATCAGACAAGCTGTCAAGTTCCAGAATGGCTTTTTCTAATATAAGTATTTCTTCAAGCTCTTTCTTGCTGTGCTCTAGTGCTGTGTCTATGCCAAGAACCATCCAATGTCTGGAACAAGTTGTTCCAATATGGGCGAAGCCGTTCTTGAATCTGGGGTCTTGTAGAAAAATGGCCGGGGTATTGCGGACTTGCAAACCCACTGGTATTATTCCTGCTTTTAAATATTCCGTGAGCATGCGGGCGTGCAGCTCAGTGCGGATATGTTTCTTTTCAGATGTTCTAGGGCAGTTAACTTCTCTCTAGCTACATCAGTGGGAGCTGTTGTAGATGCTGATGTTTGGAACAGGGAAGGGCCACTAGTAATTCTGGCAATGTAGTCATCTGTATATGTAGGAACAAATGGTATGGACATGTTTGTTTTAAGTAACCTGATAGGGTTAACACATATAGGATAACATAATTTAATACAACAAAAATGTTAAGTAAATAAATAAACAAACAAACCACTCGAAAGAGTGGTAGCCCTTGCAGTGCAGCCACTGCACGTACGATATATATAAAGAACAAGGGGACCCCAATAGTGTGACCAGGGGTAATATATATTTGCAAAGAACAACGGTCAGAGTTGGAGGCCAGATAGGTCCTCGGATAGCCGGAGCTATTATTAATACAAAGGTAGTCTTAATCTAAGTATTATTAGTGAACACAAAGTGCCAACAAAAATTGGAGAACAGAGTATGCAGGGACACAAGGTTGTTCGAATGATACCTCATTTATTAATATCATAAATGAGTATCAATCACATTAGGAACTAGTCCTGGTGCTGACACAAAAGGTGAAAAGTGCGTGAAGTGATAAGTGCTAGTGACTTAAAATTTACATCGCATTGACAACACTATACAAAACTCCATAATTAATAAAATATATTTAAAGAGTTTCGGTTGTGAAAGTCGACGGCGTTTCGATCTCCTTAGGTTGAGATCATCATCAGGACGAGAAAGCGTGTGAGCAGATAGGATCTAGATAACAAAAGAAACCATTGGTCCAGAGGACATAAATCAGCATACTAAAAAAACTAAAAACAACCAATTCCTTAATGGACGATTAGCTACACTGAAGGTAGGATCATAGACATTGATATACAGTTACTTACAAGAATTTCTTAATAATTAATCAATTACAAGAGACAGAAGGAGCTACTGGTAAGGAAAAGGCTGTAGCTGCATAGTGCATGCACAAGGAGAGGATATGCAGGGTGAAGACCTACTGTCAGCTGTTTTTAATTCATTCCCTTGTTATTTTTGTTATGTTTCCTTTATAATTTTTTATATCTTCTATATCTTCTATTGTCCTTTACACATAATTTTCAGTCCTTCTGCTCCCTATCTGCCTCATTCAACATGGCCTCCACCCCCGGACATTCTTAATTGAACCCGGACACGTCATCACGCATGCACGCTCTTTTCTCCACCCTTTTAATTCGCTCTTCCGGTTTTTCAACTACACGTTGAGTGATTCATTCTCCCAGACGCCGGCACCATTCATTGTAGCTGCCCTGGAAGTAGCAGGATCCTGTCCCTCTTCCTTCAATTTCAATTCTAAGTAAGTTCTAATTCCCCACTTACTGTAGCCGAGTCCTGCTTCCGCGTAGCGACCCACCCCGGCTGTGCCTTGGTTTAACTTCCCCGCTTCTCTCCACAGCTGGCCCGATTGATTTCTTGTGGTTGATTCCTCCCTGGTTCACGGCCAGCACGTACCCCGCTGAGTGGCAAGACCTCTTACTAAACATTACTACGTAAGCTTTCTACACATTAGTTGCCACTACATTGCTTTCACACTATTGTAGTATCTTGCACATCATACCGGGTACCTCTCCCTTGCAGATTCGGTTGAACCCCACGACTGTTACCCGCTGACGATTCTTAATTAATTATATCGTTCCGCTACAAGGTACCTCTTTCCCTGCTTCTCCTTGAATTGCCTTCTCACTGTCTAATTTATTCACTGACCGTGCAGTCCCTTCCATGTGGTAATTGGCCACTTTACGCCATGGCATGTCGGCATTACTCGCGTTATGTGCCTTTTTCTCTCTTCGCTCTTGCCCACTTACATGGTCCTTCTCATAACTGCTAGTTGTCCCTCCATGCATGTTCTTCACCCTGCATATCCTCTCCTTGTGCATGCACTATGCAGCTACAGCCTTTTCCTTACCAGTAGCTCCTTCTGTCTCTTGTAATTGATTAATTATTAAGAAATTCTTGTAAGTAACTGTATATCAATGTCTATGATCCTACCTTCAGTGTAGCTAATCGTCCATTAAGGAATTGGTTGTTTTTAGTTTTTTTAGTATGCTGATTTATGTCCTCTGGACCAATGGTTTCTTTTGTTATCTAGATCCTATCTGCTCACACGCTTTCTCGTCCTGATGATGATCTCAACCTAAGGAGATCGAAACGCCGTCGACTTTCACAACCGAAACTCTTTAAATATATTTTATTAATTATGGAGTTTTGTATAGTGTTGTCAATGCGATGTAAATTTTAAGTCACTAGCACTTATCACTTCACGCACTTTTCACCTTTTGTGTGAGCACCAGGACTAGTTCCTAATGTGATTGATACTCATTTATGATATTAATAAATGAGGTATCATTCGAACAACCTTGTGTCCCTGCATACTCTGTTCTCCAATTTTTGTTGGCACTTTGTGTTCACTAATAGTGGTCTGAAAACATGCACACCAAGTATTAGGTGTGTAATAGAGCTGCTAAAATTTGGGGAGCACAGAAAGGCATCAAGCCTTGTATGCAGTTGGTATATTGAGGAAAAAAAGAATATTCCTTATCTGTTGCATGTTGCACCCTCCAGATGTCCTCTCGCTCCCAATGATTCTTCCAATCTCCAAACCCTACTGCTGTGTGGTGAGTCTGGGCTCCTGGGAGAGGTGGGTGTGATCAATCTAGTGTCGTATCAGATATTCAATTGAAGTCTCCTCCCAATACCAAAGGCCCCGTTGTGAGGTCTGCCAGTTGTGCCAAGAGGTTGTGCAGAAAGGCCATTTGGTCTTGATTGGGGGAATAACACTGCCAATGGAGAGATCACGACCATATAATTTCCCGGTAATTAATACATATCTGCCCTCTTTGTCTATCAGGGTTTTGGACACTTCTCGAGGTACCCCTGATCTCACTCAGATTAGTTTGGCCCATCTAGGGGGTGTGACCAGTGTTGAAGAAGTTCAGTCTCATGCCACGGTCCCATCAGCCTGGTTCTTGGTCCAGTCTCAGCCGGGCCGGGAACAGCCCTGCGGAACACAGACCGGCCCAGGGGGCCCTTAACATTCTGTTTCCATGCTCTATTTTAAATATTATCGTCTGCTGACCTTGGAGTTACATTTGGCAAAATCGGCCTTCTTTCCTGAGATATATCAGAATCTGACCCCCAGGTCCCCTCACAGAGCGGGAACCAGCCTCCAAAGGTGTGCCCGCATCCTGCATGATCTCAGCCACTGCCTTAAGAGCTGCAGCTCTCTCCTTCTCAATCTGGGATGGGTTTGGCCTACCCGGGGGGCCCTGCCCGGGACGTCTTCTGAGCCTCTTCCTAGTCCCTCTCTCCCGATGTGTCACTGGTGGTCCCTGTCTTGCAGAAGGTCCCTTTGTTTTAAAGCTTTCAAGCCATTCCCACGCCATTTTGGGGTCTTCACAAAAATGTGTTTTCCCATCTATTATTATGCGGAGGCGTGCAGAGAACATTAGAGAGTATTGCAGACCTTCATCTCTCAGGGCCGTTTTCACTTCCAGAAAAGAAGCTCGCTTCCGCTGAACTTCTAAAGTATAATCAGGAAATAAGGAAAATTTACAGTTTTCCACCGTGAAGGGACCATCTGATTGTGCTTTACTCAGTGCCCCATCCTTATCTTTGTAATGTAGGAGCCTGGCCACAATTGTGCGTGGTGGGCCGCCCGGCACCGGCGGGTTGGCCGGGACCCTGTGGGCCCTTTCAAGTGTGTAGAAGGACGACAGGCCCTCCGGTGCGACCACTGTTTGGAGCCAGGGTTCAAGGCAGGCAATCATGTCTCTGCCCTCCACTCCTTCAGGCAAACCCACCACCCGGATATTGTTTCTCCTGTTGCGGCCCTCTGCATCTTTGGCTCTGCGATGCAGTGTACTAACCCTGTCAGAGAGCTCCGCTACTCGGTGTGTCATCGCTTGTTGTGCAGGGTTCAATTTAGCTATTGCGGACTGCACTGTTTTAACTCTTTCCGGGAATTTGTAGTGCTCTGCTCTAAGAAGCCCCAGTCCCACTGACACAGTACTAATGTCCTGGTGTAATGTGGCTTTAGTGTCAGCTATAGTTTCTAAGATTTTAGCCAATTGTTGCTGCACTGGGTCATTTGTAACCAAGGTGTTCCAAGCTCCTCGGGTATGCTCCTGTGGGTCTTCTTCCTGGTCCTGGGCACCCCCGTTGATTTCGCTCTGGAATTGCCCATTCTTTCGTTTGATTCTGCTCACTTTCTTGTCACTACCTTTATCACTTCTCCGTGGTGTTTCTAGCTGTGTTTCCTCCTTAACTAGTCAGGTCTCCCGCTGCCTAGGGATGTGACCTTCCACTCCTGTGAGTTGACTTTGCTCCCCAGGTCTTCACCCCCGCAGGTATTTGTGTGGTAATTCTGCCAGTCTGGTGTTTACAACAGATGGTCCAAGGCGTACCCCAGGCTCTATCCCAGCTGCTCCGCTTGTAGCTGGTCACCACCAAGCATAGGAGAGGGGGGGAAATTCCCCGCGAGGCTCATCACAAGTCTGATGCCCCCTCCATTCCTAATTGTCTCAGCCGCAACCAGGTAGGTGCCAGGTAGGCCAGGATATATGTCTGCAAACTCACGTCTAGTGGGGCCAAGGTTCTTGTGTCTTCAGGCCACAAACAGTGTTTAAAGCGGGTACCTTTGTCCATGCATTTCACCACTGGTCCCTTTCCCTCTAAAATCTGGTCGTCTCACAGCCGTGGCCCAAGGAGGGAGCCCCACTCTCCGCCTCTAATCTGGTGGGAGAGCCAGTAAGTGTAGGGCTCAAGTACTTTCTTTAATCTACGCACCCCATGTTCCAGCGTCCCGCATCCTAGGCCGGTCCAGTCTCAGTTTGCTTATCTCGGGTGCCACTCATCTCCTTCAGGGTCTAGGCCTCAGTCAAACTGGCCAGCCCACTGCAGAAAAGTAAGCAGCTTGTAGCTTTCGGGGACCTCCATGTCATCTGCCGGGCCCGGCCCGGGCCCCGAGCCTCACCGCCAGCCCAGAAGTGCACACCCACTCACCACGCCTCTCCTGCAGTTTCGGGCTCTGCTGAGCTCATAAGCAGCAGGGCTCTGTCCAGTTACTCTGGTAGCTGCGGACTCCGCCTGGTCCGGTCCAGGAATCAGCTGTGCAGCACAGAGGGGCAAGGGCCAGCCGTGCCTCTGTCCACGCCAGGCTGCCGTTCAGGCTCAAATTCTAATCCTCTCCATATCCAGCTGGGCCAGATAAGCCCCCATTTCCCAGTGGCGCCCGCCGTCTTATTCTGCTGCCTCCGGTTGGTCTTCAGGCCTGCAAGGCCCACTCTACTGTGTTCGGCTCAGGGCCTCAGCAGCGTAAGCCACGTCAGCCACCCTTCACCACCTTAGCCGCAAGGTGGCTTCTGGAAGACCACACCGGATGTTGACGTAGGCCCTACTCTCATGGGGCTGCAGGTCTGGCTTGCGAAGGTGGGACTCCAATTTGACCCCAGGGGAGACCAGGCCCAGCGCCACGGGGAAGCTCAGAACCTCAGACCTTGCCGCCATTTTAACGCAGCAGGGTCTGGTCTCCACCCAGGTAATCACCAGATCAGCCGCTCTCTCTTCGCCCTGGACCGTCCACCTCACCGAAGTGGTAGGATAATGATCAGGCTGATGCGGAGCCACGAGTTCACGTGTCCGCCATGATTGGCTGTCAAGCCACGCTCCCCTGGTGTGACACTGTCAATGATGGCCAACGGTGGCCATGTGGTGCTGGTCTTTTCATGCAGCTGTGCATTGTCCATATGCCCTCTTGGCATTGTCTCTGCTCTGGCAATGGTGGGGCTAGTAGCTAGTGTTCATTGGTGCCGTCTGCTGGCTCCCTGCATGTTTGCTCTTCAAGCTTGTGGTGGTGGCTGACAGCTGCTAGGGGGCATGCTAGGCTTTTCTTTCAAGTCCCTGCTGTTTCTTGGTGCGGTGATGGCTATCAGTCTTGCAGCTCTCTGCTTGCTCTCTTTTGCAGGTGATGAGCAGTGCTGTGAGGGTTCTGGCTCCTTTCTAGTTTCTGGGGAGCTGGTGCCCATTCTTACTTTTCTAGGTCAGTTTACTACTTCCTGCCTGCAAACTCAGTGTGCGGCAAGGACAGAGACCTTGCAGGAGATTACTGAGCCTCTCCCTTGCCAGGGTTTCAGATTGCCACCAGGGGGCAGCGGTGTGAGCCTCACTGCGAGGTAGGGGCAGGTTTTAACTGTACAGGTACCACAGGGCTTCTTTCACATTTTGCTTGTGCTGGTACTGCTGGTACTTAGGGCGAGATCACAGGGCAGTGAAGATGCCGGTGCAGCTTGTCTTTGCTGTATTTATTTTACTTGTCAGCGGTTTGGGCCACCAGGTGCAATGCCCCAAGCGGATGCTAGTTGGCTCTGCAGAATGCGGTTGTTCATGTGAGCACTGTGGAGCATGCAGTGCAGGGGGGCAGCAAGTAATACCAATACCGGTGCGGCAGAGCAGCTTTCCTCTTTAAACTTGGCCCTGTCGGGGCTGCCACATGTAAATCACTTACTTGTGCGGTGCAGTAAGTAAACTCTAGGAGGCGCTGCATCCACTTGTATGAGTGCCAGCAGTTTCACTAGTTCTGTGGGCATGTCGCCGCTCACAGGTGCTGAAGTGACACGTGCAGGAGAGGTGATAGTGGGAGCAGCTGCGGGTCAGGCCATACTCATCTCACATGTGGTTGGGCACCCTCTGGTAGCCAGTGCATCTCTCACTAGGCCGCAGCAGGGTGCTCAGCAGGTAAGTTGCAGCTGCTATACAGTGGGGCTTAAGTGTAGGCCTCCTGCCTAACATGATCTTCCCGTCCCTTGTTATTTGTTCCTGGGAGAACATCTGATGGGAGGCGAGGATGCTTCTGCTCTTCAGCAGGCTGGTGCCCAACTTCCCTGCCAGTCCGTCTGCCTCTGTAATCTTGTCTCTGCAGGTGGCGTGTAACAGCACTGTGGGCTTCTTCCACCTGTGGGACGCATGGAGGCAGGCGGATGGCCCCAGTTTCAGAGCAGTATCAGCAGGGAGGCCTCAGGGGTGCATTCTTTTCGCTCTGCAGCTTCCCCTCCTCCTGTCATGACTGATGGCAGCTGGCTTGTACATCTTACAGGCAGCTCACAGGTGGGGGCTTGATATGTCGCAGGCCCTCTCATTCCTGGAGGGGTCAAGGCACTTGCTTCCTCTGCTTCCCACCGATAGAGCTATCCATCCTTCTCGACACTCTCACTGTGTGACAGCCATGCTGGCGAGGAGTTGGATGCGAAACAGTCTCGTTCCTCTCCCCTTCACAGCAAGGAGAAGGTTCCTCTTTTCTTGGGGCGACGTGCCCACTTCCACAGGCATATATTGGGTGAACAATGGTTCAATTGGGCCAATGGTCCCGTACAAGTTCCTTTCAGAGAAAGGAAAAATAATGTTTTCAATAATAGGTTCCATACATTTTTATTCAAAACTCTAGAGTATGCAATCTCTAATGGAAACAGGACAAGTATAAAGTGGAACAACCTCCAATGTTTTATGTGTATAGTGCAATTAATTTATCCATTGCAGCATATCAAACTTTTTCTTAAATCAATATATTCTTTTTTTGTTTTTTTGTAATTTTCACTATCCAGTGTTCACAAATAAGTGGAAAAGAAAGGTGCTCTAGTGAGTGGAAGGAAGTAAAAACATGCAACTCTTAAAAAAGATAACATTGAACTCCTATTGAACTCCTATTGATTAATTTATACAATAAAACCAGGAGTTAATTTAGTTATGAGGCCGATGGCGTTTCGATCTCAGACATTTGAGATCATCTTCAGGAAGGTGTGTCAGCACCTAGTATAAGGCACAATTAGTCAGTCCTGTGCTGATGGTGGGCCTCCATACTGTGTTCTCTGTACTGTGTTATCTTGCAGCGAATTAAATCTTGTCTTGTTGTGGCTGTAGGATGGTTAATTGGTGACCTCAATTTGGTGAGAGCCAAGCCAGGGTAGCATAGTCCTTGTGTAAAGTTTGTTTGTGTCAGCAATCATGTGTGATATTGCATCGGGACGTATTTCCGACGGAATGAGTCCCGTCTCGAAACTGCATCCCGGTGGCAATACATGACTGATCGCCGCATTAATTGCTCCATAATTATTACTTGTGCCGTCCCCTTGTGGTTTCCCTTGATGCTTAGAAATACATCCTGATGCAATATCACGCATAATCGCTGCCACAAACAAACCATACACAAGGACTGTACTACCCTGGCTTGGCTCTCATCAAATTGAGGTGGCCAATTAACCACCTAGAGCCACAACAAGGCAACATTTAATCCGTTGAAAGATAGCACAGTTTTGAGGCCTGCCATCAGCACAGGATGCACTAATTGTGCCTCCCTGATACTAGGTGCTCACACACCTGTCCTGAAGATGGTCTCAAATGTCTGAGACTGAAACACTGCCGACCTCATAGCTATTATTAAGAAAATTATTTTTCCTTTCTCTGAAAAGGAACTTGTACTGGACCATTGGCCCAATTTAACCATTATATTCATACACCCCAGGTTCTCCAATTGTGGAGTTCCCTTGTTTTGAAAAACACACACTTCCACGGGCAGACAGCCGGAGTAGTATGGGCTATGATCTCCTCTTCAATTACGGGGGTGACCTCTTAGGCGGCACGGCATGGGGTCAAAACCCCTCATCACCATTGTAAAGTCGTGGGGCCCAGACCCACATGCTAATGAATAAGGACACTGACGCATTGTATATGGTTACTGAACCTGGCCACAAGCACGTGCATTCGGGCTCTTTTATCGGCAGGGTCACCTGACCTGTGACGCCTGTGTTGGATGGGTGTGGGGTGGGTGTAAGGACCAGTCCTCGTGGGAGTGGCTGGTTAAAACAGTAGACTGTGTCCAGCATGACACAACAGCATATCTCATGTGTAGTTTTTCTACTGGAGTCCTCAAAGACATTGCTCTCACTGTGGAAACATCATTCATCCTCATTTCACGCATGTCTCCTTGAGCCAGTCTAGACATTTTGACTAACAGCTCTTTTTATATTGTGTTTTATGGGTTCACATAAGTACTACAATGCAAAGTTGGTTGATTTATGTCCCAAAATGCAAAGTTCTGCAGGTTGAAAGGACAGGCCTGTCAGAAGATGATACAAATGACATGGGATCCATGGAAGACCTGTTCACACTCTTAAAGATGTGTATTTTTTCGGAACTCCTGAGGTCCGACTGGCTTTCTACAGCTCATCAATGACTCAGTCCTAGCCTTTCTTGTCCACGAGCACTTGAACTGATACAGAACTTGGGAATATGTCTATGATGGATCTAGGCCCAAGCCCTGCCTCATGTACCTGATAGTGAGACAGGATCCCACAGAAAACATAAATGTGTCAATAATATTTTTCCTAATATGGAGAAAGTGTTTATGAGAGTATAGGTTTCCAAACAGGGTCTTGAAGTGTTTTGTTCAAGTTCATTTCAGAAAAATCTTTTCCCCATAAGGTTCGAACCCTAAATGTGTTCATTGCAGCACTTCTAGATTACTGCAATGCAATCTATCTTGATGTGCCAGCAAAGGCTCTACACAGGTTACAGTTGTAGAAGAATTCCATGTTGAGATTGGTGCTAAATCTCTAAACTTGATTCTTTTAAACCTGTCTTAATCTCTCTGCATTGGCTATCGGTAAAGCAGAGAGTTCTAATTAAATCTCTCTGCATGAAGCTCTTTTTCAATTCTACTGCCCTATACCAGCGGTTCATTCTCTATACTCTAACCTGATGTTGTTGGTCTAATAATTCTTTGCTGGTGGCAATACCTATGTTTTGTCAGTTCTCTACAGGACATGGAGCCTCTTTAGTAGCAGCAGCGAGTCAGTGAAACTGCTTTATGCTAGCTTTAGGGTATCAAACATGTATGTATATATATATATATTCACTGAAAAAACCAGAGTTTTCAGGGAAGTTATAGTTAGGGATTAGCATTTAAAAAACCTTAGAAATTCACTGAAAAAACCACAGGTTTGTGGAACATTATAATTAGGAATTAGCATTTAAAAAACCTTCGAAATTCACTGAAAAAAATGCAGGTTTCAGGAACGTTGTAGTTAGTCAGACATTTCACTCGAACAATGCCAGAGAAATTCGGCCGTTATAGTTAGCTGAGCTAACTTTAACTCGCGCCTCCGCAATGCACTGCTGATGATGTCACATATTACATCACTCATGACATGGTCAGTGACATCACTGATGACATCTCAAATGACATCACTGATGACATCACTAATGACATCATCCAGTGACTGAGTGTTTCTAAAAAGTTTAAGAATGTTATATATATATATATACACGTCAAGGTTTATTGAAGAATGAGTGGATGTATGAGTGTCTGAATGGATGATTTAGCGGGTGCATGACTGACTGTATAAGTGAGTGATTGAACGTGTCTTAGTGAATGCATGGGTGATTGACTAATCTGTGTGAATGTCTGTATCAGTCTGTCAGTTGGTGTGTAAGTGGCTGTGTGGGTTGGTGAGTAGCTATATGAGTGTCTATATGGGTTAATGATTGGTTGTCTGATTACCTATATGGGTGCCTGAGTGTCTGTGTGGGTGGGTGCGGGTGTGTGTGATTCCCTGCATGGATGTGTGAGTGGGTGATTTACAGGGTGTATGGGTTCATGAGTTCATCTACTAGGAGCTGTATGGGTGAGTGAGTATGCGGATGGCTGTGTTGGTAAGTGAATGGATGTCTCAGTGGTATATGTGTAAGTAACTACATATGTGAAAGACAGTATATGTGAGTGTTGGAGTATATAAGTGACTAAATGTGAGAGTGAGTGATTGTGAGAGTGGCTGCATGGATGAGTGTGTGCTTGTGTCAGTGATTGTAGAATAGAGTAAGTATATGGTACTATCTGTATGAATACGTGAGGTGGTATGTGTGTATAACTGTATAGGTGAGTAAATGACAGTGTGATCGATTCTTTGGGTGACTGACAAGGTGTTTGAGTAACTCTACAGGTGAGTGCCAGTGTGTGAGTGTCTGTATGGGTGTATGAGTGCATATACCAGTGACTGTATTGATGAGTGACTGCATGTATAAGTGACTGTATGGGTTAGTTAGTGGATATGTGTGTAGACCTATGAATGAGTGAGCGGGTATGTACTAACTGCTATTGGTGTGTCTATGGTTTCGGGATTGGTAGTCTGTATTTTAGAGTGGGTGTATGAAAGGTTATATTAGGGTGTGAGAAGGTGCATCAGATGATCACGTGGATGATGTCATCATTGATGTCATCAGCAATGTCATTTGAGATGTCATCAGTGATGTCACTGACCATGTTATGAGTGATGTAATATGTGACGTCATCAGCAGTGCATTGCGGGGTTGCGAGTTATAGTTAGATCAGCTAACTATAGCGGCCGAATTTCTCTGGTTTTGTATGAGTGAAATGTCTGACTAACTATAACGTCCCTGAAACCTGTGGTTTTTTCAGTGAATTTCTAAAGTTTTTTGAATGCTAATCCTTAACTATAACGTCCCTGAAACCTCTGTTTTTTTCAGTGAATTTCTAAGGTTTTTTAAATGCTAATTTCTAACTATGCCTACATAGGTAGGACATGTGCAGAAAGAGGAAGAAAAGCGCAGAAAGAAAAAAGAGAAGTGCAGAAAGAGGCAAGAGAGGTACATAAAGAGGAAGAAAAGTGCAGAAAGAAGCAAGAGAAATGCAGAAAGAGGCAACAGAAGTCCAGAAAGAGGAAGAAAGGTGCAGAAAGAAGCAAGAGAAGTGCAGAAAGAACCAACAGAGGTGCAGAAAGAGGCCTACTTCGACTGTACCTTACAACAGACTCATACAAAGTAGCCTAATCACTAATCTTTCTCCCAAGATGTCTTAAACCTCACTTTTCTCTTGAAGGTTCACTATTCATCGGCTGCTCAGAATGTTAGGCGTACCAAATATAAAACAGCAATCCTAAGCATATCACTGTTGTAAGTCTGACCAAGTTTGTGAAGGTATGCATGCGTGTGTCTCTGCTTTTACCTAGTGACACGTTACATAAAAATAAACATACAAATACTTGAATACCTCTGTTTCAAACAGCATACTCTGTAAATTTGTGTACAAAAAGGTAGAAGCAAGAGAAGTGCAAAAAGAAGCAACAGAGGTGCAGAAAGAGGCAAGAGGGGTACAGAAAAAAGCAAGAGAGATGCTGAAAAAAAGCAAGAGAAGTGCACAAAGAACCAAAGGAGGTGCAGAAAGAGGCAAGAGGGGAGCAGAAAAAAGGCAACAGAAGTGCAGAAAGAAGCAAAAGAGGTACAGAAAGAGGGAAGAGAGTGCAGAAAGAGGTAAGAGAAGTGCAGAAAGAGGAACGAGATATGCAAAAAGAGGCAAGAGAGTTGCACAAAGAGGAAAAAATGGTGCAAAAAGAGGCAAGAGGGGTGCAGAAAGAAGCAAGAGAGGTGCAGAAAGAAGTAAAGAGAAGTTCAGAATGAAGCAACAGGAGTGCAGAAAGAGGCAAGAGCGATACAGAAAGAGGCAAGAGGTGTCCAGAGAGGCAACAGCGGTGCAGAAGGAGGCAAGAGAACTGTAGAAAGAGGCAAGAGAGCTGCAGGAACAGGCAAAAGTGGTACAGAAAGAGGGAAGAGGGGTGCAAACAGAGGCTAGAGAAGTGCAGAAAGAGGGAAGAGGGGTACAGAAAGTGGCAAGAGGGGGGCAGAAAGAACCAAGAGAGGTGCAGAAAGAGGCAAGAGGGGTACAGAAAGAGGCAAGAGAACTGCAGAAAAAATCAAAAGAGGTACAGAAAGAGGGAAGCGGGTGCAGAAAGAGGCAAGAGATCTGCAGAAAGAGGCAACAGAGGTGCAGAAAGAGGCAAAACAGGTGCAAGAAAAGGGAAGAAGGGTGCAAAAAGAAGCAAGAGAGGTGCAGAAAGAGGCAAGAGAGGTACAGAAAGAGGCAAGAGAGGTGCAGAAAGAGGCAAGGGAGATGCAGAAAGAAGCAAGAGAAGTGCAGAATGAAGCATCAGTGGTGCAGAAAGAAGCAAGAGAGGTGCAGAAAGAGGCAAGAGGGGTGAAGAAAGAGGCAGCAGAGGAGCAGAAGGAGGCAACAGAACTGCAGAAAGAGGCAAGAGTGTTGCAGAAACAAGCAAAAGAGGTGCAGAAATAGGGAAAAGGGGGAGAAAGATGCTAGAGAAATACAGAAAGAGGGAAGAGGGGTGCAGAAATGTGCAAGAGAGGTGCAGAAAGGAGCAAGAGCAGTGCAGAAAGAGCCAACAGAAATGCAGAAAGAGGCAAGAGGGGTGCAAAAAGAGGAGCGAGAAGTGCAGAAAGAAGCAAAAGAAGTGCAGAAAGAGGCAAGAGGGGTGCAGAAAGGGCAAGAGGGGTACAGAAAGAGGCAAGAGCGGTGCAGAAAGAGGCAAGACGGGTGCAAGAAAAGAGAAGAAGGATGCAGAAAGAAGCAAGAGAGTTGCAGAAAGAGGCAAGAGAGGTGCAGAAATAGGCAAGAGAGGTACAGAAAGAGGCAAGGCAGATGCACAAAGAGGGAAGAAGGGTGCAGAAAGAGGCAAGAAGGGTGCAGAAAGGGCAAGAGAACTGCAGAAAGAGGCAAGAGCGGTGCAGAAAGAGGCAAGACGGGTGCAAGAAAAGAAAAGAAGGGTGCAGAAAGAAGCAAGAGAGGTGCAGAAAGAGGCAAGAGAGGTGCAGAAATAGGCAAGAGAGGTGTAGAAAGAGGCAAGGGAGATGCACAAAGAGGGAAGAAGGGTGCAGAAAGAGGCAAGGGGGTGCAGAAAGAAGCAACAGGGGTGCAGAAAGAGGCAAGAGGGGTGCATAAAAAGGCAAGAGGGGTGAAGAAAGAGGCAGCAGGCGAGCAGAAAGAATCAAAAGAACTACAGAAAGAGGCAAGAGTGTTGCAGAAACAGGCAAAAGAGGTGCAGAAAGAGGGAAAAGGGGGAGACAGACGCTAGAGAAGTGCAGAAAGAGGGAAGAGGGGTGCAGAAATGTGCAAGAAAGGTGAAGAAAGAAGCAAGAGCAGTGCATAAAGAGCCAACAGAAGTGCAGAAAGAGGCAAGAGAGGCACAAAAAGAGGAGAGAGAAGTGCAGAAAGAAGCAAAAGAAGTACATAAAGAGGCAAGAGGGGTGCAGAAAGAGGCAAGAGCAGTGCAAGAACCAAGAGATGTACAGAAAGAGGCAAGAGAGGTGCAGAAAGAGGCAAGAGATGTGCAGAAAAAGGGAAGAAGGGTGCAGAAAGAAGCAATAGAGGTGCAGAAAGAAGCAAGAGAAGTGCAGAAAGAGGCAAGTGAGTAGCAGAAACAGGCAAAAGGTGCAGAAAGAGGGAACAGGTGTGAAGACAGAGGCAAGAGAGGTACAGAAAGAGGCAAGAGGGGTGCAGAAAGAGGCAAGAGGGATGCAGACATTTGCAACAGAGGTGCAGAAAGAACCAAGAGCAGTGCAGAAAGAACCAACAGAGGTGCCGGATGAGGCAAGAGGGGTACAGAAAGAGGCAAGAGAAGTGCAGAAAGAAGCAAAAGAGGTGCAGGAAGAGGCAAGAGAACTGTAGAAAAAGGCAAGAGAGGTGCAGAAAGAGGCAGGAGAGGTGCACAAAGAGGCAAAAGAGGTACAGAAAGAGGCAAGAGGGGTGCAGAAATAAGCAAGAGAAGTGCAGAAAGAAGCAACAGAGGTGCTGAAAGAGGTAAGAGGGGTGCAGAAAGAGGCAAGAGGAGTGCAGAAAGAAGCTATAGAGGTGCAGAAAGAGGCAAGAGAGGTGCAGAAAGAGGGAACAGGTGTGCAGACAGATGCAAGAGAGGTTCAGAAAGAGGGAAGAGGGGTGTAGAAAGAACCAACAGAGGTGCAGAAAGAGGCAAGATGGGTACAGAAAGAGACAAGAGAAGTGCAGAAAGACGCAAAAGAGGTACAGAAAGAGGCAAGAGAAGTGCAGAAAAAGGCAAGAGAGGTGCACAAAGAGGCAGGAGAGGTGCACAAAGAGGCAAAAGAGGTAGAGAAAGAGTCAAGAGGGGTGCAGAAATAAGCAAGAGAAGTGCAGAAAGAAGCAACAGAGGTGCTGAAAGAGGCAAGAGAAATGCAGAAAGAAGCAATAGAGGTGCAGAAAGAGGCTAGAGAGATGCAGAAACAAGCAAGAAAGGTGCAGAAAGAGGGAATAAGGGTGCAGAAAGAGGTAAGAGGGATACAGAAATTTGCAAGAGCTGTGCAGAAAGAAGTAAGAGAAGTGCAGAAAGAAGCAAGAGAGGTGGAGAAAGAGGGAAGAGTGATGCAGAAAGAGGCAAGATGGATGCAGAAATTTGCAACAGAGGTGCAGAAAGAAGCAAGAGCAGTGCAGAAAGAACCAACAGAGGTGCAGAAAGAGGCAAGAGTGGTACAGAAAGAGGCAAGAGAAGTGCAGAAAGAAGCAAAAGAGGTACAGGAAGAGGCAAGAGAACTGCAAAAAAAAGGCAAGATAGGTGCAGAAACACGCAAAAGGTGCGGAAAGAGGGAACAGGTGTGCAGACAGAGGCAAGAGAGGTACAGAAAGAGGCAAGAGGGGTGCAGAAAGAGGCAAGAGGGATGCAGACATTTGCAACAGAGGTGCAGAAAGAAGCAAGAGCAGTGCAGAAAGAACCAACCGAGGTGAAGAAAGAGGCAAGAGGGATACAGAAAGAAGCAAGAGAAGTACAGAAAGAAGCAAAAGAGGTACAGGAAGAGGCAAGAGAACTGCAGAAAAAGGCAAGAGAGGTGCAGAAAGAGTCAGGAGAGGTGCACAAAGAGGCACAAGGGGTACAAAAAGTGGCAAGAGGGGTGCAGAAAGAAGCAAGAGAAGTGCAGAAATAAGCAACAGAGGTGCTGAAAAAGAGGCAAGAGGGGTGCAGAAAGAGGCAAGAGAAGTGCATAAAGAAGCATTAGAGGTGCAGAAAGAGGCAAGAGAGGTGCAGAAACAGGCAACAAAGGTGCAGAATGATGAAACAGGGGTGCAGAAAGAGGTAAGAGGGATACAGAAATTTGCAATAGAGGTGCAGAAAGAAGCAAGAGCAGTGCAGAAAGAAGTAAGAGAAGTGCAGAAACAGGCAGGAAAGGTACAGAAAGAGGGAACAGGGGGTGCAGAAAGAGGAAAGAGAGGTGCAGAAAGAGGGAAGAGGGGTGCAGAAACAGGCAATAGGAGTGCAGAAAGAAGCAAGCAAGGTGCAGAAAGAGGCAACAGAGGTGCAGAAAAAGGCAAGAGAGGTACAGAAACAGGCAAGAGAAGTGCAGAAAGAGGTAAGAGAATTGCTGAAAGAAGCAACAGAGTTGTAGAAAGAAGCAAGAGAAGTGCAGAAAGAGGCAAGTGATGTGCAGAAAGAGGCAAGAGAGGTGCATAAAATGGCAAGAGAACTGCAGAAAGAGGCAAGAGGGATGCAAATAAGGGAAGAAGGGTGCAGAAAGAAGCAAGAGAGGTGCAGAAAGAAGCAAGAGAAGTGCAGAAAGAAGCAAGAGAGGTACAGAAAGAGACAAGAGCGGTGCAGAAAGAGGGAAGACGTGTGCAGAAATGGACAACAGGGGAGCAAAAAGAAGCAAGACAGGTGCAGAAAGAAGCAAGCGAAGTGCAGAATGAAGCAACAGGGGTGCAGAAAGAGGCAAAAGAAGTGCAGAAAGAAGCAACAGAGGTGCAGAAGGAGGCAAGAGAACTGCAGAAAGAGGCAAGAGAGTTGCAGAAACAGGCAAAAGAGGTGCAGAAAGAGGGAACAGTGGTGCAGACCGAGGCAAGAGAGGTGCAGAAAGTGGGAAGAGGGGTGCAGAAAGAGACAAGAGGGGTGCAGAAATTTGCAATAGAGGTACAGAAAGAAGCAAGAGCAGTGCAAAAGAACCAACAGAAGTGCAGAAAGAGGCAAGAGGGGTGCAGAAAGAGGCAAGAGAAGTGCAGAAAGAAGGAACAGAGGTGCACAAAGAGGCAAGAGGGGTGCAGAAAGAGGGAAGAGAGGTGTAGAAGGAGGCAAGAGTGTTGCACAAAGAGGGAAGAAGGGTGCAGAAAGAGGCAAGAGGGGTGGAGAAAGAAGCAACAGAGGTACAGAAAGAAGCAACAGAGGAGCAGAAACAGGCAAGAGAGGTGCAGAAACAGGCAGAAGAGGTACAGAAAGAAGGAACAGGGTTGCAGAAAGAGGCACAAGAGGTGTAGAAAGGGGGAAGAAGGGTACAGAAAGAGGCAAGAGGGGTACAGAAAGAAGCAAGTGAGGCGCAGAAAGAGGCAACAGAGGTGCAGAAAGAGGCAAGAGAGGTGCAGAAAGTGGAAGAGATGAACAGAAAGAGGCAAAAGAAGTGCAGAAAAAGAAAGAAATGTGCAGAAAGAAGCAACAGAAATGCAGAAAGAGGCAAGAGAGGCGCAGAAAGAAGCAAGAGTGGTTTGTACACCATTAGTACCAATTTAATACCCACATTTAGCAATAAGTAACAGGTGACCATTCTAGGTTTGCAAAAGGCCTTCCACCACGCTTTAACACTTGTCGCTGCATTTTTGGTAACATTTGAAATGTTTCAGCTAGAAACAAGGTTTTTTTTGTTCAAATCTGCAGATTATGCAGCAGATGATGTATTATGTGGCAGATGCGGAAAATGTATAATTGTCCAAAAGTCGGTGCAGCCAAACAGTCGCATAATTCCAGTGGCCCTGTTCATACCTCTGACTAGGTCCAGAAGTGCTCCTTAGTAGTTCCTTCATTTTTTTGTCTCATTGAGTTTATAGTTTAGCATCTATGGAAACGAAGAAGACTAAACCTGAGGTTACCACTCCACAACACAGACTACCATACCACACAATTACTTTCCATAACACATAATCCCATTCTACATAATTCCTATACACTAAATATCACATACTTACTATCCACATAATTTCACTGCACAACATACCACATAATTCCACTACACACAACCTACATCCACTCTACTCCAAGAAACATTAGTAAAACACTTTTACAATGCCAATAGCTCTAACTCTCGCAAATGCGAAACCTATTACATTGCAAATGCTTCTTTAACTAGTAGGCGTGTTTGCCGAGAGGTGGAAAAAGGGGGCTGGGCCTCCCACCCCTGCTCAGGACTTCCGCTACGTAGGACTTACTTGAGGTACCAGGAGGGCTTCTTGGCCCCCAAAGTCCCTCAGGAGAAAAGTGGACTTCATCTCCCAACCCATAGTGTGCCAAGAGGCGGGAGACCGCACTTCATTTTTAAAAACATTTTGTCCAGATTCGCGAACCCTGCGCGAACCCCACCGACATTTGTTTCAAAAATCACTTTTTTTGGCCCTGGGGTTCCCTGTGGGACCCCTGAGAACGCCTAGGGGGTCAGGGTGTTTCTACCCTGCCCCCTTTTCTTCATTTTTAACCTTTTTTCTTGTGACTCGGTTCTACCGAGTCACAAGATGGCTGCCAACACTTTCTGGTTTAGAGTGTTGGCAGTCAATCAGAATAAAGGTTGTGCTCGGGAGGGTTCGCGGATCCACCGCTGTCACCAGATATCAATATTTTTTTATTTTTGAATTTCTCAGGAACTATTGAATGAATTGACACCATTTAAAAAAAAGAACGCTTTCTGAACCAAGAGCTACCTTTTGCCAAATTTGGTGTAATTCCGTTCCGCAGTTCGGCCTGTAGCTTTGTCTAAAGTTTCCACTGGAAATTAACATGGAGAAAACGCATTTTGGGACCCTCCTTTTTTCTCGGCCCCCGCTTGACGAATCACCTAGAAACTTTCAAGTCAGGAGCTGACCGGAGCAGGGCATTAGTTTTGAAAATTTTGCGAAGATTCGTCAAGCGGCGCCAAAGATATTGGCAAAAGAACAAACGTTTTTTTAATAGAAATGAGGTCCTAACTATAACTACCTACTGGCGAGGTCCAGGTTGCGGAAAGGAATGAGCTTAACATGGGCACTTTGTATCCATTTAAAGATGGCCACCAGGTGGTAATATCACTTGTGTTTATAGGTGAGATTGGTGTAAACGTCTGGGACCCGTGACCAAGAAGCCTTTGCTTCAAAACGTGTTAGACGTTTGTGTTTTTGCTGCTGGATTAAATTAAACCACGTAAGGAAATTGAGCCCAGGCTGTCCTGTGTGCTTTTAACGTTACACCATTTAAACAAAGGATTGCTGTGAAAGTAGACAAGGGATTTGCCACCCCGCCGAGGGCCACCGTCACAAGTGGCGAGAAAATCGGCAAACATTGGTGGATATTTATATATATATATATATATATATATATATATATATAAGGATATATTTTATCCACCAACTTAGCTGTCCTATTCTGGCCCCAAATATATAAGCTCTTTTGCGTTCTTCCTCCATATCACCTACAATATAAAAAACATAGGGGCATATGTACAAGCCACTATCGCCACCACAACGTCACTTTTACTGACGTTGTGGGGGCGATAGGGGCTGCGCCTTATGTACAAGGTAGCGTTAAGCCACTTAACATGGCTTAACGCTGCCTTGTACATAAGGCCCCCTTTCACGCTATGGTTAGCATGAAAGGGGTGGGCAGTGGGTGTTGCAGTGGGCGTTCCACCGCAACACCCATTCATTTTGACGCTGTCCCCTATGTACAAGTCTGGCGTACATAGGAGGCAGCACCAAAATTAAGACCAGGTAAATTCTGGTCTTAAGTTGGTGAAACGTGGAGAAATGGATTATTTCTCCTCGTTTTTGCTTTTTCCATATAAAAAAATCCGTATTTGTAAAGCGCAAACTACTCACCCTTACGGGTCTCAAGGCGTTAGGGGCCATCGTGGAAATTAAGTGAGCTATTGCCCAGAGTCACATGGTGCTGAGCTGAGCTGCCGCCAGAGCCGGGGATCGAACCGTGAGCCCTGTGCCCCGAAGTCAGCTGCCCTGGCCGCTGCACCACACCTCTCCACTAGGCCTTGTGCAGCACACAAGGAAAAAGCAAAATGCCATGGTTTGTTAATGTACAGGAAGGTGTCCCTTCCTGTACATAAACAACCCTTTAAAAAAAGTGCCATTTTGTTAGATTCATGTGTGCTGCCTGAAGCAGCACACATGAAAGTGACAGAATGGCATTTTAGGATTGTTTATGTGCAGGAAGGGACACCTTCCTACACATAAACAATCCTCCCCTGCACTCAGACACCCTTGCACTATGGTGCAAGAGTGCCTGCATTGGCGCTAAGTTGCTAAACTTAGCGCCATCGCAGGGGGAAATGCAAGGCTGCACCACATTCTTGTAAATATGGTGCAGCCTTGCGTTTCAGAAGTGTAGGAGTGCAGCGTTAAGCCAAGGAGGCTAACACCGCCCTCCGCCACTTCCTTGTACATATCCCCCATAGTGTTAGATCAACATTCTCTAAAACTCTATTGTTAAGAAAAAGTAAACTTCAGTTTCTGTCAGATTTGCGTCAAAAGGATTGATCTCATTTTGGGTGTACACGGTAGCTTTTTTGAATCCTACTCTAGATGCACAGCCAATTCTTTGTCCTTCTTCAGTCCTGTTGGAAACATGGTTCCATACTTAATAATCATCTAAGACTCTAATCTTCGCAACATCTGTGTTCTGTTGCCCCCTCTTTCTGAAGTAGGAATTCTATATAGTACACAAAACTTTAACAGACTTGGATCCTTATTATGCTTTTCTTTAAAGTGTCTTTCTACAGGGTATTGTCAGTCTTCATTCACAATTTCTCTCAAATGTTCCAAAACTCTTTTTTTCTACTTTATGTATTGTACTACCAAAGTTGAAAAGTGAACAGGGACATCTCAAACCATATACACAAAAATCTGAGTTACATGTTAAGTGTTTGGCTCTGGTGAAAGCTTTTCTTTTTTTCTGAAAGTTTGGCCATTTTACAGCTACTACTGCTCTTACAAGCTTTACATTGACCACAGACATAAAACCCTTGAATGGTGTTTTTTTTGTGTTATGTCTGGTATAGTGGTTTTACAAAGCATATCCTTCAATGAAGTACATCTTTTAAAGGTTATTTGTGCATGGTCGGCTACTACATTTCTCAAGTTGTCGTCTGTTTTCAAAACATTCCAGAATTTGTTAAGACTTTTCCTTATTTCTCCAGGCTGAGTGTTAAACTCTGTTAAAAATCTAACTGGTTCTTCCTTCTCTATTTTTGATTTAAATATAAGTAAATCTGCTCTTTGTATCGTTTTAACTCTGTTGCAAGCTTGTTGTCTTAGGTGAATACCCTCTTTCTAGAAACCTTGTCCTCATTTCTATCATTTCTTTTTCAAAACTTTTCTCTGAACTGCAATTTCTTCTTGCTCTAAGCAGTTCTCCGTAAAGTATACTCTCAATTAGGCTATTAGGATGTCAGCTTGTTGCATGAAGTATGCTATTTCCAGCCGTTTTTTGCGGAATAGTTCACTTTCTAATCTATCATTCCATACCTTTATTTTGATGCCAAGGAACTCAATTTCTTGAGGATCTATATGGCTTGTAAATTTCAAGTTCAAATCATTTTACAGTCAACAAGTTGACCAATTCTATAGCTTCCTCATTGGTTCCCTGCCACGTGCAAAAAATATCATCAATGTACCTTACACAGAGGACTGCGTGGTCCTAGAATAGTCTGATGTTACTGACTACTTGTTCCTCCCAGTATCCCAGGTAAAGACCTGCGAAACTGGGATCAAAGCAAGTTCCCATCACAGTCCCCTGGGTTTGTCTATAGATAACTTTGTCAAAAATAAAGAAATTGTTGGTTAGGCAGATGTGGATCATTTTTAACACCATCTCTGTGTGCAACAGATAGGATACTGACCGAGCCCTAATAAAGTGTCTACAGGCATGAATTCCCTGGTCATGTGGTACGCATGTATAAAGGCTGTTGATGTCTAGCGTCATAAGTAGAAAATTCATTTCCTAGACTATTCCATTGGGGTGCAAAAAATCACCTGTGTCCCGTATATAAGAAGGGATGGTTTGGACGTATGTTCTTAAAAAATAATCAATATATTTTGATGTATATTTTCATGCATACTCCCTCTTGAGGACACTATGGGCCTCGCTTGTAGATTGTTGCTGTTTTTGTGCAATTTTGGTAGCATATAAAATGCTGGTAGCTTAGGAAACTCGTAATTCAAAAATCCAAATTCATGATCCTCAATTAAACATTAATCTCTCCATTCATTTAACTGATTTATATATGACTCAATGTTTTTGTTATACCTTATTCTGTTTGAAATCTCATAACTAGTTTCATCATTAAGCTGTGTCTTTCCTTCTGCCAGATACATCTCAATAGGCCACACCACCACATTCCCTCCCTTGTCTGATTTTTTAATCACAAAGGATCTGTCATTCTTCAACTCTTGTAAAGCATTGATATGTCTTGTGCTTAAATTTCCTTGTGTGAATTTCCATTTTCTTTAAATTTTTTAAAATTCCTCCACCATTCCTTTCTCAAAAACATCTATAGCCTCATTAACAATTTTAGGTAGGAAGATGGACTTCGGTCTAAAACCACTCTTGCTTGCCAGGTCTATTGTTACATCTTCATTGATTAGATTGAAAATTGGATCATCGGTCTGACCCCCAGCCCCTTCAAGGGTTCTCATACTATGTAACAACTCAATATCTCCTATAGCAAGCACTGAAGGCACTTCTTTACTGCCTAGTGCAGACCGGGTTTTAGTAGCACACCATTTTTTCAGTTTGAGTTTCCTAGTAAAGTGGAACAGATCAATTCTAGGGTTTGTATAATTGAATGGTGCTGTGGGGCAAAATGACAAACCTGGTGATAAAACTTTCTTTTTTGCCTCAGCTAAAGAATAATCAGAGAGGTTTACCACAGTTAATTTGTTCTTCATCTCGATGCTGTCTGGCCTTTTGTTTGCACTCCCACGAAGCCGTCCAAATTTCTTTGTTTCTTTGCGCCTGTTTTGGCGCCTCCTCTTCCTCCTTGTCCTCGACCTGCATTTCCCTGGAATTTTTGATTCCCTTTGATCGCCAGCCTTCCTTGAACCATGAGTCAAACTCCTTTAACATTTTGGATTTTACTCCAACAATATCTGATTTGTACCGATGCATCGGTCTCGTTTGCATTACTTTTGTTCGGGTCCGTTGTGCCACCCTTGGCTGCAGTGCTTGCTTGCCCCCCTTCCATGTTTCCTGAAACAGAGGTTGATCCAAGTGTCCTTGTGGTTTTGTTCTTCTCTCTGAGCTGATCGAACTTCCTGCCAAAAGTTAATATTTGGCCTTTCTCATAGTTAATTTGGTCTCTATAGATTTTTCTTAGTTTTTGGCTTTGATTTCTTCTTCCACCTTTTCTAACCTTGTATTCATGTTCTTCATCTCTACATCATACTCAGTATCAGTGTATTTTGATTTAAGTGTTTCAGTTAACTTATCAATTTAATCGCTCAGTCTCTATATATCCTTTTTGGCATATTTAATCAGCAAATCTAGCATGACAGTTGAGCACCTGTAGTTGTTTATAGCCCATTCTTCTATTAATTCTGGATCTGGATTGTTAAACGTTGGCTTTGATTTCTTCTTCCACCTTTTCTAACCTTGCATTCATTTTCTTCATCTCTACATCAAACTCAGTATCAATATATTTTGATTTAAGTGTTTCAGTTAACTTATCAATTTCATCGCTTTGTCTCTCTATATCCTTTTTGGCATATTTAATCAACAATTCTAGCATGACAGTTGAGCACCTGTGGTTGTTCATAGCCCATTCTTCTATTAATTCTGGATGTGTATTGTTAAACGTTGGTGTTATGAAGATTCTCAAGCTCCGGGGGACTCTCTCACAGTCCACATATTTCTGTAGGGTTGTCGCTTCCCACCATTTAGGTTGTTCCTGTTTGAGGGCTTTCCACAATTTGTCCCACAGTTGTTTCTTCGTTTGGGTTTCATCCTCCGTGATTTGGTTCCCATCCTGAATCTATAACCTTTTTTTAGAGATTGGTATAAACAGCTTCTCTGCTGCTTCCTTTCTACGCAAATCTCTACTTCCTGCCATTGTTGCCCTCCTTTTCTTTATGCAACAGATATCCTTGCACAATTGCAAAACCACGCTTCCCTAAGTGTAGCTAAAAGTATAATAGCCAACCTTGGTTCCGTCAGCCCCTTGTTTAACCCTAGAGTTTCTAATAGTCCTATGTTTAGAAGTTCCTAAAGTAGGCTATTATTCTATTGGTGGCTGTTGTTCTAATTTCTTTGTGATCCACCTTCAGTGCTGTAGGGAACTTCTTTATCCTTTTTCAAATGTAAGCCTAAAACTTCAATCAATCAATCAATCACGGCATTTATAGAGCGCGCTACTCACCCGGGAGGGTCTCAAGGCGCTGGGTGAGGGGGTAAGTTACTGCTCGAACAGCCAGGTCTTGAGCTGCTTCCTGAAGGAGAGATGGTCCTGGGTTCGCCGAAGGTGAGTGGGGAGGAGTTCCAGGTCTTGGCTGCCAGGTAGGAGAAGGATCTTCCTCCGGCGGTGGTTCTGCGGATGCGTGGTACGGTGGCGAGGGCGTGGCTGGTTGATCGTAGCTGGCGTGTGGGCGTGTAGAAGGTCATGCGGTCGTTGAGGTACTTTGGGCCCAGGTCGTGGAGGGCCTTGTGTGCGTGGGTGAGGAGTCTGAACGTGATTCTCTTGCTGACGGGGAGCCAGTGCAGGTCTTTCAGGTGTCCGGTGATGTGGCTGTGTCGGGGGATGTCCAGGATGAGTCGTGCGGAGGCGTTCTGGATGCGCTGGAGTCTTTTTGAAGTTTGGCTGTGGTTCCGGCGTAGAGGGTGTTCCCATAGTCCAGTCGGCTGGTGACGAGTGCCTGGGTGACGGTCTTCCTGGTTTCAGTGGGGATCCATCTGAAGATCTTGCGGAGCATGCGCAGGGTGTTGAAGCATGAAGATGAGACGGCGTTGACTTGTCTGGTCATCGACAGGGAGGAGTCCAGGATGAAGCCCAGGTTGCGTGCGTGGTCCGTTGGCTTGGGCGCGGTGCCCAGGGCCGGGGGCCACCAGGAGTCGTCCCAGGCGGAGGGTGATGAGCCCAGGATGAGGACTTCCGTCTTGTCTGAGTTCAGTTTGAGGCGGCTGTTCCTCATCCAGTAGGCGACGTCTCTCATCCCGTCGTGTAGGTTGGCTCTGGCGGTGGTGGGGTCGTTGGTGAGGGAGAGGATCAGCTGGGTGTCGTCGGCGTAGGAGATGATGTTGAGGTTGTGTTGGCGTGCGATGGCTGCGAGGGGCTCATGTAGACGTTGAAGAGGGTTGGACTGAGTGAAGATCCTTGTGGAACGCCGCAGATGACTTCGGTGGCTTCGGATCTGAACGGGGGGAGGCGGACTCTCTGGGTTCTTCCGGCGAGGAACGAGATGATCCATTCCAGTGCTTTCTCTCGGATTCCGATGTCGCTGAGGCGCTTCACTAGGGTGCGGTGGCAGACGGTGTCGAACGCCGCGGAGAGGTCCAAGAGGATGAGAGGTGTGCGTTCATAAGGCGTTGTTATATTCAATTCCTTGTTGCGGCTCTGTTGTATTGTATTTTGGCTGGGGATTTCTCACTTTTACACATTTAACTAATGTGTAGCTCATCCATCCCTTTATGGATGCCGGTATGTGATGCTTAGGCTAGCAGCCTAGATTATTTCATATTTTCTCATTAATCAGCATTGCCGCTTATATCCCTCTGTGTGACGTATCCATGCCAGCGGCGTTTTTTACTATCTTCTTCGTGAAGATCCTCAGTCCGGCAGTATGGCAGTCCATCGTCACCAAAGTGAATGCAGTCGGAGTGTCGAGGAGGTCAATGGAGGAGGTCAAGAGGCGCTGGCATGAAGTGCACAGCCAAACCAAACAGAAACTCGCTGCCAACATGAAGGAAGCAAAGGCGACTGGAGGTGGGAGTCCTGCACTTTCCCGGCTCTTTTCTGCGCCTACGCCTGCCACTTAAAATATCTAATGCCTAATGCCTTATGCTAGCTTTAGGGTATCAAACATATATACATATAGCTATAGTTAGGACCTAGTTTCCATAGGAAAAGCCTTTTTTCTTTTGCCAATATCTTTGACGTTGTTTGACAAATCTCTGCGAAATTTTCAAAACTAATTTTTCACTCAGATCAGCTCCTATGTTGAACGTTTCGGGGTGATTCGCCAAGCGGGGGCTGAGAAAAAAGGGGGGTCCCAAAATGTGTTTTCTCCATGTTAATTTCCATAGGAAACTTTAGACATGGCTACAGCCCGAACTGCTGAACGGAACTACACCAAATTTAGCAGAAAGATAGCTCTTGGTCCAGAAAACAAGCTTTTATTTAAATGTTGTAAATCCGTTCAGTAGTCTTTGAGATATTTAAAGATTTACAGATATCGATATTTGAGAATTGTGAGATCTGATTGGCTGAGCCGTCCCGAGCACGAGCTTGCCTCTTATTGGCTGCCAACACTTCAAACTAGGAAGCCTTGGCAGCCATCTTGTGACTCGGTTAAAACGAGTAGGGGGGAAAAGGGTAAAAAAAAGTAGAAGAGGGCAGGGTAGGAACACTGTGACCTCCCTAGGGTGCTCAGGGGGTGCCACAGGGAGTCTGAAGGTTAAAAAAAACATTTTTTATATGTTTTCGGCGGGATTCGCGTGATTCGTGTAGGGCTTGGTAATCACAGCGGGAAAAAGAAAAACGAACCGCGTTGTTGCACGCTTCGTTTAATTAAGCTCCGGGTGGGCCAGTTCCCGGGAGCAATGTTTAGTTATGATGTGGGGTTTACTTCTGTCATGGGGACCTCCACTTACTCGGAGCAAATATAATGAAATGGGGGGTACGCGTCTCCCCTCCCCCTCTGCTCCGAAGAGCAGCACGTCTTTGGAGGTATACATAAAATATAAGTGTGGAGGGGTGAAGGCTCCCCCACACTGTCCCGTTGACCACTACTTTCTCGGGGTATTTACAATTAAAATGCGGGGGCTACTTTTGTCATGGGCACGCAGTTCCCAGGGGGAAATATAATGATATGGGGGGGCACGAGTCCCCCTCCCCCTTCGTCCGAAAGAGCAGCACTTCCTCGGAGCTATGCGTAAAATTTTAATGGGAGGGGTGAAGCTTCCCCCACACTGTCCCGGGGGGCACTACTTCCCCGGGCATTCATCAATTAAAATGCAGGGGGTTTGTTGCAGACTGCCGGCCCCGAGGAGCACGATGTTCCCGGGCCTTTAAATTGGATGGAGGCGTATCGTCCAATTTCCCTTGAGGAGCTTTCCATGGCCCTGGGTATCGTTATCTCCGAGGGCCAGTTTCAACAATGACCCGTGGTGCCTACCCCTAGGACATTGTAGTTTGCTATGGCAGGGCGGGATCTATGCAGAGCTCCCGCTCTGTCATAGCAAACTTCTGCTTCGCTTCATGGAAGCGAGAGAAGGAAATTTGCTCTCGCTTCCATGAAGCGAAGCAGATTTTCTTTTGCGCAAAGGGAGCTTGCATAGAGCAGCTGGCTTTGTTCAAAAGGAATGCTGGCTGCCGCAAGAGGCGGGGAGCTGGCAGGGACTGCGGGGAATTGGGGCTCCTTGCGCGGTTCCCAAACATTGTGGCCAGGCTCCGAGGATGCGGTTCCCTGGGCCTAAAATGACCTGGCTGAGTTCTGAATTATAGGGTGGCTCTAAAAAGAGCTCTTGTTTTCATTATGAGTTTGTTGGAGCTACATGTAAGTGCGGATGCACAGCTTCAGGTTGTTGAGAAAAACTCTGTTTCCTTGATCTGTGAAATGAACTCCATCACTTCTGTATATGTCATCCATATCAAAACGTAGATTGTTGTTGTAGATGGACCCCATTCTATGATCTCTGAGGTATGCAGACACAGCTTTATTGACATTCTTCCTAGCTTTCTCAATCTGAGGACAGTATTGATTTGACCATTTCCACTTCTGTCTTTGGCATATATTGGAGTATACAAAGACAGTTTGAGGCAAAAGCAATATCAATTGTGCAAAGGTATCCTTGATGAGCATTTCCAGACCTACTCCAGTCAATGTGCCTAGGTCATTGCCACCACAGTTCACAATCATGAGGTCATGCACTCATAGAATCAAGTAGGCACTACTACCACACAAGTTAAATCAATCATGGATTACTTATGCAGTTATGCAATGAGCGAGGGAGTACTTTTGCACTCAAGCATTCACTGAGGCACTATGTATGCAGAGATGAATTTCTTGAAGTACTATCTATGAACTTATCCATTCAGTGATGTACAATAGAAACATTTCTCCAATTATTCCTGCAATACACTGGGGGGCATATTCTCAAGAACATGTGATAACTACCCCAAAAGTTGCTTAACGCAACCCTTCACATCGCAGTCTATCGCGGGAAAATAACACCGTGTCAACGTGGCATTCCCAACCCGGCGGCACCTTGCGATAGTAGCACGATAACGTGCCAAATGAACGCCCAAACACCAATGCAATGCAGAAAAAATGCGAAACACAAACGCGAAAAAACCTGCGATGCCCCAAATCGCGATACAAAAATCAGCGACAACCAGCCACAGGCCTGCAATTCCCATGCGTCATGCGGGAAAATGCACTATAAAAGCAACCAAAAAAACACACCAAAACCAAATCAAACTGCGTAGCACCATGGATGCACCCGGACCAAGTGCAGAGGACAACCCGAACCCCAGAAGCCCCACGGAGGACCAGCCAGGAACCCCGTGTTCAGGGAAGGGCAAGGAGAAGAGGAAGAGGAAGACGGGGTTCAGTCCGCAGGAAGACCGGATCACCGTCATGGAGGTGATAGAACACTACCAACAACTGTTCGTCACCTCCACTGCGTCATTGGCAACACAAACGGAAATATGGCAGTCCATCTTCACCAAAGTGAATGCAGTCGGAGTGTCGAGGAGGTCAATGGAGGAGGTCAAGAGGCGCTGGCATGAAGTGCACAGCCAAACCAAACAGAAACTTGCTGCCAACATGAAGGCAGCAAAGGCGACTGGAGGTGGGAGTCCTGCGCCACAGGAGGAGCTGGATGAGTTGGAGGAAATGGTGGCCAAAGTCATCAGTGTGGAGACGGTGCAAGGAGTTGGGGGTCTGGACACAGCCCAATATGACCTGACCCAACAGCAACAGGGTGAGTAACGACCAGGGACTGGGGGGACGGGGGCAGATGGGCACAATGGGACACATGCACAATCATGTGCAGCACACTGCACACCCACAATGAGTGTGGAACATGTTCCTGATACCCTTGGCACACTGCAGCACAGATAGAAACACCAAGTATGCCCCCGTCCACAATGTGCACAAATGGGCCCCCCTCCATATCACCAATGCCACAACCTACCCATGCACATGTGCTGAATCCAGAAAAGCAGCGGCTCTGTGAGCCACACTGACAATGCAAGTGACCCTGCATGACAGATAGCATGGCTGAAGTCACAATACATGACATGGTGCACAAGACGACACTGAGGTGGCTGAGTGTGGACCACATCCGTAAAGGAGCAGGTCACACTCTGACACATCCATGTGCACCTACAACCCATGACGTCAAAAACACATCTGCAGACAAACAATGCACAAGAGTACCAAATATCTCCAGTAGCACAAATGACCCAAGTGGCAAACATCACAGCCCCCGAAAAGCACACAAGTCAAATGCACACCGACTCAAAGGGATAAGGGTCCGCCAATGAAGAGCTGCAGGGGTGAATCGCCAACAATGCAGCACACACGCATAGTAATCACAGTACATCAACATTGAGGACAATGTGGGACAGAGTGCAACCCCTACACCACAGGACAGAGGACACAACTGGTGCCGCTCGTGCGTAGAAACTGTCCAATCACATCTGGCAATGCATGACACTCTGAGATGATAATGTATGAGCACAACCACACATCCGTCATATAGTCGAAATGTCCACTGACTCCCATCAAATAGCCAGCTCCATCAAAACAGTCACAATGTACATCGTCATGCAGTCTGAATGTAAACATCTACAAAGCGTCAACATACATGGAACACACTGTTAACCTGCATCTCCCCTTTACATTGCAGAGGGACAATCAACACCTCCTGCAGAGCAGACCACACATCTCTTCAGTGATGATGAAGAGGACACCCTGCCCATTTGCCCAGACACACTCCAACTGCTCATGGACAGCCTCCGCACCCCACCTCCAGGAGCAGGGCAGCCCAGCTGCATCGCGGTGAGCCCACACCCTGCACAGACCACCCAGCAGGAAGCACACACCACCACGGCTGCCTCCCAGGACCCCCACGACCAACACATGAATTTCAAACGCCGTGTGTTAGGGTGCCAGGAGAAGATGGCAGATCAGCTGCGGCTGGGTTTCGACCTCATGGCAGCCAAACTCGATGCCATACGTGGGTGCTTGAGTCCCATCAGGGAGCACCTACAGTCCCTAACGGATACCCACTGTCCGCACCATGCTCACCAACAATCCTTGGCTGACATCGCTGGGTCCATTACTCGGATACAAGAACTGTCTAGGCAGACAGGCTCCAGCGATGACAGCACAGAGTTGGCACAGATGCGGAGGACAATGGAGACCATGGAGCCGATGCAGGCTGGAAGTATGGCTGCCACTGCTGAACACCAGCGAGATGTAGCTGCGATCTTCCGTGCCTTGCAGATCCTCATCTTGCCATTGCTGCCACTGAGCCTGTTCCAGATGACTGCTGCAGGAACCTCGACACACACATCTCCGCCCCCTGACGTGTCAGTGGCACACAGTGAGGTAGCCCTATCCCCTTCGCACCCTGATGTGTCAGTGGCACACAGTGACGCAGCCATAACACCACCACACACACCTGACACACCGGACACAGAAGACGTCTCAGAGGAGTAAGATGTGGAGGGTAATGACTCTGTGAGGAAGGAGGTAGTACAGTAGTTCCCAAACTGTGCGCCGCGGCTCCCCAGTGCGCCGTCAGAACTCACCAGGGGCGCCACACAGTTCTTGGGAACGTGGGAAAGGTTCTGCTCTAGTACTGGTTTGAACCAGCGCGTGACCTGTGACAATTAAATAATGAGCGTGTGCGCGTGGGCGGGGAGAGGCACAACCAGGACAGTGATGCCCAGCGAGTGTTATTGCTGCCGTCAGCCACTCTTATAAACGGAAAATCGGGTAAACATGACCTTGTCAAATTACGATCAGCTGCGAGTGTTCCTGGAGTTTTGGGGGTGTGTTTGAGATTTCAGGCGAACTGTGCTATGTAAGTCTTAATCTTTCCTGCCACTGAAAATACCATGTTCCCAGTTGGCCTGCCTTATTTTCCAAAGTTAAGAATCCAAACTGCTTATGTTCCATTCTTTCTAAATGTCCACCACGCTGTGCTTACTGTAAAACAAAGCATTGAAATGCAGTGAAACCCGCATGTTTGAAAACACCCACACATCTATTGAAATTGTCTTATCTAAGCACATGGATTTTTCAATGTAATTTAGGAGTAGTTGAAAAACTTTTGAATGAGGGGCTGCCGCTTTAATACTCAAATCGTGTTTATTACAGCCCGGTGCCACTTACCCCGAGGTCAGCACTGCAGAAGCCACCGCGCCGATTTTTTCATTTCACTTATCTTTTCTTCCCCTGATTACACATTTGTTTACCTTACAATTCACGTCAACGGTATGTGTTTGCCCACAACACCAGTAAGCCTCCATACCAAAGTATCCATGTGACATAGCATTTTCTCATTTATTACATCTCCTTCTTAATGACTGTACATTCCAGCGCCTGTGGTCAGGCTTACATCACCCCACCCGGGAAAAAACTGACATGATGGGGAGCCGCGGCCAATCGCCAATTATGTCAAGGGAGCCACGGGTCGAGAAAGTTTGGGAACCACTGAGGTAGTAGCATCCGTCCCCACCATATGGCCTGTCCCTGCCTGGTTGTGCTCTCTGCACCATGCCCTGGAACAACACCTCCCACTGTCCCTCAAAACACTCTGCGTCCTTCACATGGACCCTGACATGGACTGCCATATCTGCTCTTGTACCAATGACACAGCAATCCGGCGGCGTACTGAACTCTTCCTCTTCAGATTAACTTTGCCTTGCCACAAGGACTCTAGTTGGCCCACCACTGGGCAACCATGTCATGTGGGCTTGAAGTGGCCATGTACTGCTCCAGCTCCGACACACCCCAGAATGTGAATAAAACATTCCAAATCACACAGATGTGTCATGTCTATGTTCACTCACGTATAAATGTTTGGATGAATGTAGGGACATTGATTGCACTAAAAGGTACACCCTGGTAAATGTCATCAATGCGCATGTTTGACCCTGACCCACATGGCCACTTAGATGACTGTGAAGGTGTGAACTAGCTCTGGCCTCATTGCACAGTAACAACAATCTCGTTGCCCCCCAACGTAGCCCCACGTCCATGTATTAAATAGGGCTGTGCGTGGAAATGTCAGGTTCGGTAGCAGTCCTGAAGTGGTGTCCCCCATCACATGTGACAACAGAACGTCTCTTCGCATGCCTACTCACACACATCTGTGTGGACACAGTCTGTTTTGATGGATGACCTTGATCTACATGGCAAGAAGTTGGACACCATATGCACATTGCTGGGGACACGTAAGAGCACAGGTCTGCCAGCAACTATCCGAGCCACAATGTCTGGCTCACAGAGGTGGAGCTGTCAATAGGGACTCACCCCCGATTCACAAGCATCAGTCAATCCCTCCCTGTGTACGGACAATGCACATGTAGGCACAAGATCTGTCATTATAATCAACACTCATCACAGTTGTACACAGGTGAAGTTGCATAGACTTTATTAGCATGTGCGTGTCAGTACGTGCAAGGCAAGGGCCACAACATGCAGACCAATGTTTAAGACACTTACAGTCAGCTTAGGAACATGTCGAGGTGCAAGTAATGAGGTGGCAGAAATGTACACCAATCATCACGGATGTCGACGGTCTCAACCCACCTTGCCTTGCTGGCAGAGTCATGTGATGTTTTACGTCTGCTCATTGGCCCGTGTCAGGGGACACGACTCACAGCCCATGGGATCTGCATAGTGCTGTAGCACCGGACTGCACTGACTGTGTGCTCTGCTGACAGTGAGCAGGTGAAGGGATCCTACAAGGTCACATGTCGTACTACATTGCCATGTGTGTACTCTCACCCCAGCGGTTTCTCCGATTTTGGAACGTTGCCAGGCGACGCTGTGCAGCTCCGCCCTTGGGACTCCATCACCTTGCACAGGTGTGTGTACACATGCGTAAGTCCATGCACATGCATTCTGGGTCCAGGCGAAGGCAGACATGTCCACTGTTGTGGTGGGATATGTGACCATTCCTCCAAGATGCTACAAGGTGTGGGGACCTGTGCTGTGGGTGACAATCAGTTGTGGCTGCAGGAACGTAGTTACTCGTCCATATATGCGAGTGCTGCTTCATGGGCAACCTGTTCCAAGAGTACATTGTTGTCAAGGTCAAGGTACACAAGGGCGAGCCAATTCATTACCTGCTCCGGGCAGCTGTGCTCCGTCCACGCCGTTTCACCAATCCACAACACAGCCCAATAGGGGAGCGCCTCGATGTGGTCACTGCACACGAGGAGTTGTGCAATCTCCCATGCCCAACTGCCTGCACATAGGCCAAATATCAAGGCATCCCATGCACGGGTATCACGGTTACACTCCTGTTCGTGGGCCAATAGGGGGCGCACACACGTGTCATAATCCAGTTCAGCTACCGTTGTGTTGGATAGGCAGACATCCATGGGCCACTCGAATGTGCATGATCGACAGTGGAACCAGGACTGGACGCATTTGACGTACGCAAGACGGAAACTCAGACGGTAACTGATGCGCAACACTGCCAGTGGCAGTGATCCCAACAGATGCAGCATTCATGCACGGTACAGTTCCACGTGACAGGGGTTGTGCATGTGCCAGGTATTGCCAGCCATTGCCTTTGTTGGTCTCGTAGCACCGGCACTCTTCTGACAGGCGGCAGTTATGTGGATGATATGCCACTGCTGGGAGCAATGAGTCGTATTTGTGTGCAATGTTTGGGCGTATGGGTTGTTTTTTACTTATGTGTCAGGGGCATCCCAAGCAGGTGTGCCTCAAGCAGGGACAAGTGTGTGTGGGGTGTGGACACATTGGTCTTTCATTCGCGCAGTTCGTGGTGTGGGAGTCGTCACGATCTGGCAAGGTATCTCTCGCAGGGAGTGCCAGCCGCATTCAGGACCAAGGTCGGGGGTTCAGATGTCCTTCAGCCTTGTGTATTGAGACAAAGGAGCTTTCATTCCTGATGTTGGTCTGACTACTGCTTGCATTTTTGAAATGTGATGTGGCCTTCGCGTTGCCATTGATGTCAGGCCTTTGACTTAGTGTGCACCAATAACGATACACACACACCAGTTGGCTTGTATGAGTCAAGAGCCCGATTAGCCTGGTGCTCCTTGTACGGTCTCTCTCTTTCTCTCTCTCACTCCCTCTCCCTCTCTTTCTTTCACTCTCTCTATCTCTATCTCTCTCTCTCTCACTTTCGCTCGCTCTCTCTGTCCTTCGATGAGCGCATGACACACCTTCAAATCTGGAATCTTGTTTTGCAGGCTGTGACTTACAGGTTGTCCTGAGAGGACCCGCCATCACTCTTCAAAATAGTTATTTTGTGTTTATTCTGAATGAAACAAATTATTTGCTAAGTCTAAGGTGAATGTATGATTCTCATTTTTCTGACGACACATGTATGTTAGGTGTTGTAATTGTGCGACATCAGGCACATTGTTTTGTTTATGATTTTGTGACGTTGATGTGACATATCTTTGTCCGCGTGTGGGTGGGGGGTGCCCGGAGTGGGGCCAGGGGGGGCGGGGTCCTGGGTATGGTGGCGGTGGGTGTTGTTGCCCTCTTGGGGCTCCGGGATGCATGGTGAGTGGCTCAATGGCATCTGTTGTTCTTCATGTGTGGCTATGGGCTGTGCTCCCTTGTCTGGTGCAGGTTGGCGTCCGACTTTACACCAGGTAAGAGCAGGTGTTAATTTCCTGCTGCTAACACGCCGTAGCGCATGTTTTATGATCTTATCGCTGATCGGGCTGGTCGTTGAGAATGTTGTGGAGTGGTGTTGTCGCGGCTTTTTGCACTGGAACGCCTACTCTGCATATCATTAGCGTTAGTTGCCGGGCTCATCTGTGGTGATGTTTTTTGCGGGTGCTATCGCAGGTAAACTGGTAATATTGGCTGTTTGCACCAGCTTGTGAATGGGGCGATGATTTTATCGTGACTTTGGCTGAGATAAAGTGCCGTTAACTCGGCGATAGTTCCTTGAGAATATGCCCCTGGGACTCATAGAAACTGTGAGGCAGTACTGTTACAGTCATTTTTTCACTACAGGAGTATGAATGTATTTATGTAATCTGCAACACAGTTTAGTTATAGTCAGAGAATGCCTTACAGTAGTACAAAAGAGCTTATGCAATCACTCAATAACGCCTCACCTGCGATTTATATTTTTAAAAGTAATTATGGACAGTTGGATGTATCAAATAATAGTAAAAAAATACGTTGAACATTTTTTTCTTAAATTTGTTTTTAATTTGAAAATTTCAACAAATACAAGTTTCAATGATACATGAGTGTAGTGTGTCATGTATGTTGAAAGAACTATATGGTGTCTGAGGTACTGGGATGAATTGGGGTCCAAAATCGGTTCGGGGAATGTAAAGGAAATGGCCCAAGTTTGTAGATTGTTCCTTGTCGGGAAATACTTGTGGGGGTGGGCGAAGTTTTGGAAGACACATGTTTTATTAATTTCAGGGAGATAGAAAAAAATGAAATGTTGCCAGGACACTTGGTGCACGGGTTTGCTCACACTCGTGAAGCACACATGAATATAAGTGAAGGTAAGTCAGGTAAGTCAGGCTTCCTGCTCGTGGTGAATTAGCATATATTACAGGGCTGGCAGATGGAGAGACTGGGAATGATACGTCCCTTGACCCCCCCACACCTCCCCTCCTGCCCCTTACTAATGCTTTCTGTCCTCCCGTTTGTAAAAGGAAGGTAACAGAGGTCCATCTGCTTTGAAAAATGCCACTTAGACCCTCACTGGGCTGCTGGTGGCATCTGACCAGCATAGAAAAGTCGCAATCGGTTTCAATGGTATACATAAAAGCCGCACACTGTTGCAAGTTACATAGTGGCCTATTGTATATTGTTCTAGTGTTCGTTTTAACATTTTGACTTTGCTGAGGCATGTCTATGCTTCTACATGTATTTTCACACGTGTTATGCATCGGAAGATCCGATACGAATAAAACACAATTATACATCTATTTGTATGTTTCTTTTAAGTATGATGCCACTAGGAAAAGGCACATAGAGATGGATGCATGCTTTCAGTAATATGGTGAGACTTTCAAGTGTTAAATGGAAAGGGTTTGTGATTTGTATTTGGGTAGGCACAACACTGCTAGTAGTTGCTGAGTAGTGAAGGTGCAAAAGAGAAATGAGGTCAAAGACATGCTGGCAAAGGGATTAGTGATTATGTTAGTTCGTATGAGTTTTTGGGAAGGTATAGTTGAAGTGGGCTGTATTATTTAAGTGTCTTCGTGAAATGAGGAATGCAGTTTCTGATGTTGAAAGGACTGCATGGTGTTGTGAGTGAGGTACAGGGTTGATTTAAGATCCAAAATCGGTCTGGTCAACGTAAGAGAAATGGCCACGTTTGTGCCTTGTCGGAAAATACATGGGTGGTGGGGCTTCTTTACAAGAGATATGTTTTATGAATGTCTGGGAGATAAAAAAGAAATGGAAATGTTCCATGCACATTTTGTTTATGGATTTCTTCACATTGGTGAAGTACATGTAAATATAATTGAAGGTAATTGTCAGGCTCTCTCCCTGTGCTGAATCTCTGTATATTAGAGGGCCGGCAGATCAAGAGTTTGGGAATGGCACGTCCCTTGACTCCCCCCCCCCATTTTCTCCCCCCAACGGTTCCTCCCTCTCCTCTTTCTAAAAAGAAAGTAACAGAGGCCCATCTACCGTGAAAAATAGCACTCAGACCTTCAATGGCCTGTTAGTGGCATCTGTAGAGCACAGAGAAAGTCACAATCGGTTTGAATGCTACACGAGTGCAGTGTGTCATCTTGCAAGGTCTACATGGTCCTGTGACTAAGGTACAGGGATAAATTTATTTATTTTATTTATTTATTTGCAGAGTTTTATATAGCGCTGGCTAGACCCGGAGGTATCAGAGCGCTTTACATGAGGATCAGCGAGTTACAAGTTTCAAAATTACATCAGTTACAGGAGCCAAGTATAACATAGGAGAAAAACAATGATTACACAATAACATGAGTCATTAGCGCATAGCATAGCCAAGACACACGTCCAATGGGGCATGGAAGGTATAGGGGGAATGGTAAAAAGGGGTAAGGAATGCAGATCGGGTAAGGCAGACCGGCAAGGGGGAAAGTACTTCAGGGGGGACAAAACAGTCAAAGTGAAAGACAAACAAACTGGCTGGGGACCAACAATCCTAAACATCCCGTGTATCGGTGATAGTGTAAGATGGGAGGGGTGTAGGAGACCTAAGGGGGGGTCGACTTGAGGAAAACGTCAGTCAGGCGAACAAGGGGTAGTCCAGCAGCAAAGAGGATCGGTTGAAACCGCCAAGATGGAGGACCCAGGTCACGGGAACCGATAGCATTATCCCAAAATGGCGGGATATACAAAAATCAAATACAAAAACCATAAGGTAGCTGACTCCACGGCTCCACGCAGGGCTGGAAGGGGGAAGCAGCCTCAGGATCACGGAGGGAGGAGGGCAGGAAATCACCCATCACAATCGGGTTGTCGACGTGCACACGCTTGGGGCTCCAGGGGCAGCAGTGTCATCGTTCAGAATGCCGCAAAGACAGGGGAAAGTCAGTTCGGGCGCCTAGGCAGCAGCCCCGCAGAAGTGAGGCAGCAGCGGGGACCAGGAGGGCGCGCCTCCCCAAACTCAAAAAGTAAAAACAAGCTCGGGGGCACTGGTCCGCAGTGCCGAAGTACTCACCACCGCTGCACCCCCGCCGGGGGAAGCAAGACTCGCGCGTCCCTGTCGTCGTTAAGGAGGCGGTGCAAGAGGTCAAGCAACTGCGGTAACGCCCGGAGGGCAAGAGACGGCCAGGAGGGGTGATCCCCAGCCCATCCCCTCCAGAGGCACCCAGGCATCACACCGGTCATCGGCTGCTGAATTGGCTCCGCCGTCGGCAGATCCTCGGCGATTCATCGGAAGGCGGGGGAGGAAAGGAAAACACAGTGGAGAGACAAGGAAAAACTACGTCCAATGTCTGGCTGGGTAGGTGACGGCCGAGGGGGGGAAACCAGAGCTGATCTCCTCCCTAGCTGCCTAAACAGCTCCACCGGGCATCAGCCATGTTGCTCGGGCTCCGCGGTCAGTATGTTATTCACGGTTCATCGAAAGATTTCGAATTAAATCGTGGGAATTGGAGAGTTGAAGGGCCGCAGTCCATATAGGCTCAGGTGAGTAAAAAAGGTCCAAGCAGGGGGTAGATTCCAGGGGATTAGAGCCAAAAAGGAAATCCCTGGCCAGGGAGCTCCCTGCCGGAGCTCCTCACTCCTCACCTTCGGCCATCTTGAGATTCACTCAATTCACTGGGGTCCAAAATCGGCCAGGGAAATGTAAAAGAAATGGCCTTCTGCAGATTGAATCTTGTGGGAAAATACTGGGAGGGGGCTTAAACAGGGACATGCTTTATTAACTTCAAGGAGATGAAAAAAATGAAATGTTGCCTGCACACTTGGTGCACGGGTTTGCGTACACTCGTGAAGCTTACGTGAATATAAGTTAAGGTAATTGTCAGGCTTCCTGCTCGTGCTGAAGCTGCGTACATCACAGAGGCGGCAGATCGAGAGACTGGGAATGACACGTACCTTGACCCCCCCTTCTTCCTCCCACTCTCTAACGGTTCCTCTCCCGTCGTTTGTAAAAGGAAGGTAACAGTGACCCATCTACCATGAAAAATAGCACTGAGACCTTCACTGGGCTGTTGGTGGCATCTGTACAGCACAGAGAAAGTCGCAATCGGTTTCAATGCTACACGAGTGCAGTGTGTCATGTTGCAAGGACTACATGGTCTTGTGACTAAGGTACAAGGATAAATTGGGGTCCAAAGTCGGCTGGGGAAATGTTAAAAAAAATGGCCTTCTGGAGATTGAACCTTGTGGGAAAATACTGGGGGGGGGGGGGCCTTTAAGTGGGACATGATTTATTAACTTCAGGGAGATGAAAAAAATAAAATGTTGCCTGCACACTTAGTGCACGGGTTTGCTCACACTGGTGTAGCACACGTGAATATAAGTTAAGGTAATTGTCAGGCTTCCTGCTCGTGCTGAAGCTGCCTACATCACAGGGGCAGCAGATCGAGAGACTGGGAATGGCACGTCTCTTGACCCCCCCTCCTTCCTCCCGCTCTCTAACGATTCCTCTCCCCTCGTTTGTAAAAGGAAGGTAACAGAGGCCCATCTGGGTTGACCCTCACTGGGCTGCTGGGTGCATCTGACAAGCACAGAGAAAGTTGTAATCGACTGCTATGCTATACAAAAAAGCTGCACACAGTTGCAACTTACATATCGCCCCAATTTACATTGCTCGACGATTCGTCTTAACAGTTTAACTTTGCTGAGGTATGTCTAAGCTTCAACATGTATTTTCACACAAGTTATGTATCGGAAAATCTGATACCTATAAAACACAGGTATAGATCTTTTTGTATGTTTGTTTTAAGTTTGATGCCACTAGGAAAAGGCACAGGGAGATGCATGCATCCTTTCAGTAATATGGTGAGACTTTCAACTGTGACATGCAAAGGGTTTCTGGTTTGCATGTGGGTAGGCCCAACGATGTTAGTAGTTGCTGAGTAGTGAAGATGGAACAGGCGAATGAGGTTAAAGACATGGTGGCGAAGGAATTAGTAATTATGGTACTTTGCATGAGTGTTTGGGAAGGTATTGTTGAAGTACGCACTATATATTTAAGTGGAATGAGTAATGTAAATAATTGCTTGGTAGTTAATATCAGTAATCATATGTAATTATTTTAAAATATTGAATAGATGTAAGAAACTATTGAAACTGTTCTTTGTTTTTCAGAAAATTATTTTGTTTGGATCACAAATTCAAGATGGCAAGAAAAGATGAAAAGAGACGGAAACAAAAAAAGAGATCTACATAAGAAAAGTAAAAACAACTGTGTTACAAACAAATGACAATGTTACTAAGGATAAAGTTTGTTTAGGTAAGAGCACTAAACACTTTCTTAAAAGAGTTGTGGAGAAATTACATGAATAGAATAGGAATGAAAGGAAAAAGAAGAGTTTTTCAACTAAGGAGAAGGAGAGTGACACTTCAAATGGTAAAAAAAAATAGTTTTGGGAAAACAACACATGTTACATGAAGACAAAACAATTTCAACAGATTCGACAACGACTCTTTCGAAGTAGAGTAATTCAGAATTTATTGAAAAATTGTAAGAAGTATAAAAGAAGATTACTAGCCTATAAACAGAAGCAGCAGATTGAAACTGTAGTAGACACTGCTTTTAATTTGAAACGAAAATTATTTATTTTAATATTGAAGATAATGAAATCATTGGATAAAATAATGAAGTTTCTGAAAGACAAAAGCAAAAGAAAAAGACTTGTTAATAGAACTAACCTTTGTAAAAGTTTCAGTGGTGAATGAAAACACACTTCTACTAGTGAGCCTTTCTTTAATGAAGAAAGCTACTTTCAGCAGAATTCATAAGCGTTTTCAGTTGATACTCGAGGTCGCTGTTACGAAGTTTGGAATGGTTGTCCCATTCCAAAAGAAGAAATAGCTGTTAGGAGTGCAGAAGAATTAATAGCTGAAGAAGTGCAAGGGAATCGCACACAAGCTCCTGTATATAAGTGGGATTGTAGCAGTATTTGCAGTATTCGACAGGAATCTATTGACATAATGCAAAATTGTTTACGACAATATGCAAACAAAAGTGTTAAACAGAAGATTGAGGTATTTACAAGGACTAGATCCATGTAATGTAAGACAATATACTAAGTTGCATGGAAATTCTCTGGCTTGTCTTTCAAGAAAAGTGTGTAAAAGTACTTTTCATCACTTAAGAATGTTAGCAGTACACCACTCAGGAATGCGGAAGTTTGTAAGGAAAGTGTACTATGTAAAAACTCCTGCATTATGTTTAAGTGAACTGAACACAGCTCTTTTACACGGTTGTTTATCAGATGTATAAAAAATGTGTGATGAAATTGAGTTTCGTGTTTTTAGTTCAGAACAGCAGTGTGTAGAAAGTGAGAGCTTGTCAAGTGCAGATGTTGAAGAGCATGGGAAAGAGATTAGCATTGATCAGTTTGTAGAAGAAATTAGAAAGTTTAAGACAGTGTGTTCTGAAAAACCAAACTATGTTTGTATTTGTTGTCGACGTACTCATTATAAAAGTCAAACTAGGAATTGTTAATTTATATTTAAAAAGTGAAAAGAAGAACAATGATAGGTGGCAGCAATTTGGAGCTTATTTGTTGGTGGAAGGTCGATTTAAGTTGGGTACTGATAAACGTATTTGTAAATATTGTTACAACAAATTAGAAGAGAACAAAATGCCAGCTAGAGGAGTACATAACAACTTAGAATTAGTAGCTTTTCCAGAGGAACTGGCAGATTTGAATACATAGGAGTCAGTTCTTATTCAATCTGTTCACCCATTTCAAGCTATAATTCGTATGGAGCCTAAACAGGTAAACTGCCACCAATAGATTTACAAAGAGGTCTGAAAAGAAGAGTTGTGTACTTGCCTTTAGATTTTAAGAAAAATATTGAAACTGTTGGTGGAGACAGAGAGGAAAATGAGCCAGTAGTTATTCTAGTAAACGGTGTACCAACAAAGAGTCGGAAAATATGGCAAGAGTTTGTAGATGTTAATAAACTTCAAAAGGCTACGCTATATCTTGTAGAGAACAATGGGGCATATTATCAAGGGCTTTATCGCCGCGTTAGCGTCACTTTTAGGCGATAAAGCGGCGATAATCCCAACTCCCTATCAACAATGCGTCGCTAACCCCTATTAGCTCTAGTTTCCCGCGATAGTACCCAGACATTTTATCGCCTTGCACGCCAGCGATATTCTCCGCTAATGAGATGCAAAGTAGGCGTTCCTGACTAAAATTCACTGAAAAATGTCGCTAACACAGCTTCGCACTATTAACCCCTTCCATGCGCGGCCGATTTTCGCCCTGTGCGGCGTTGCATTAAGCGGGCGGGTTCATGGCGAGCTCAGCTCGTCATGCGCACACGAGCACTGCGCAGCATGACGAGCTGAGCTCGTCA